>CAUYQG010286296.1:0-11032 GCA_963574415.1 Tarsius wallacei | reverse complement strand
ATGTTCCTTCTATACCTAGGTGTTTGAGGGTTTTTATCAAGAAAGTATGCTGGATTTTATCAAAAGTTTTTCTGTATCTAATGATATAATCATGTGATTCTTGTTTTTAACATCTGTTGATATATTTAATTACATTTATGGTCTTGTGGATGTTGAACCAGCCCTGCATCCTGGAGATGAAGCCTACTTGGTCATGTGGATGATTTTTGAGATGTGTTTTTTTATTCAACTTGCTAGAATCTTGCTGAGGATTTTTGCATTTATGTTCATAAGGGATATTGGCCTGTAGTTCTCTTTTTTTGTTGGGTCGTTACCTGGTTTGGGTATCAGTGTTATGTTAGCTTTGTAAAATGACTTGGGGAGAATTCCATTTTCAATATTTTCAATAGAATTGGTATTGGCTCCTCCTTGTACGTTTTGTAGAATTCTGCCGGAAAGCTGTCCGGTCCAGGGCTTTTTTTTGTAGGTAGTTTTCTTATGACAGAGTTCATTTCCTGGGTTGTTTTAGTCTATTTAGTGTCTCAATGTCTTTGTGTTTCAACCTGGGGAGGTTGTATGATGTCAGAAAGTCTTCCATACCATTTAGGTTATCAAGTTTGTTTCCACACAGGTGTAGGTAGTAATCTCGTGATAATCTTTTGTATGTCTTTGGGTTCAGTTGTGATTTGATCTTTTGTATTTCTGATTGTGTTTATTTGGGCATTTTCTCTCTTTTCTTGGTCACTCTGGCTAGGGGTCTATCAGTCTTGTTAATCCTTTCAAAGAACCAGTTTTTTGTTTTGTTGATGTTTTCTATGATATCTAATGGCATTTTAAAGGAAATTTCCTCAAGCAAGAAAGTGACTGAAAAGACACAAAGCTCAAGACATCTGCACTCAGAGAATTTAGCTGACTTAGGCCAAAGAATACAAAATGAAGTGTTTGGTAACTCCACACAGCAGAAAATGCTGACAAATGGTATCTTTGCACAGGAGATATTAACACTCTGGCTGTGAGGGTGCAAAATTGAACAGATGGTACTTCTAAATGCAAGGCATATTTCATCTATTTCCACTTGTTTTTTGTAAACTTGTATTTTAAATTTGGTGCTAAGAACGAAAAAAAAAGTGTGTTAATGGCACCATCCAAAAACAAATTTCCAGCAGCTTCTCTTTAAGAGTTCAATTAATGTGCCTCTAATTTAGTCTGCGGTTCTCATCCTCTTCCTGTTCTTGAGTTTTCCTGGGACCTAAAGAAGGTGAGACTTCAAGGGAAGTAGGATTTTGGTTAAATAATAACTATACTTCCGAGGCACTTTACATCAAAATGGAAATCCGGGATCTTTCTCCTGCTGTCCTGTCTGCCTTTCTACTTGCATATATCCCCAAATGAACATTCTATTAAGTTGCAGCTAACAATAAAAAGTGTGACAAAAATCTTACTATGTGACTATTTTTTTAAGGACAATGAGTAGACCAAAGCATAACTTTATTGTTTAGCAGGACAACGATATAAGAATATTTTAGAATGTTTAGAATCTACATATTCCATCCCTCTGGTTATGGAATCTAACTAGTTGTTTTTGTCATGTTGCTCACAGAACAGGTTATTGAAGATCTGGGTGTTTATTTTGACACATGTACTTGTCTAATCTTTGCAACCAGATCTTAAGGGCCTTCAGAGCAAAGACTAGCTCTTAAACTGCCTTGCATCCCCACTGCACCAGTTATAAAGATTGTACTAAGCTCTCACTTAATGTGTGTCAACTGAGCTCTCTAGCAAAGATTAAAAAGAGAGTGGAAAGATCATGAGCAGATAATTCACAAATATAAAAATGGAAAAACCAGATGTTCAGGAAAGCACATGTTGGACAAAATCACTTTACAACCAAACAAAGCAGCCTCATGATCAGTAAGCTCTGGGTTTCTTCCTATTGCTACATTTGGGTGTCAGCTACAAGAAACATTTCTATGGAAGAACTGGGTAGCCCCATGGGAGTTCAGATACACACATCACCATCACTGCTCTGTCTGTGCTGGCCACCAAAAAAAAAAAAAAAAAATTCCTGTATTAATTGGATCCTCAGGTGCAAGGATAGAAACCAGCACTGGATAATTTAAGCTGCAAAGGGTATTGGGCAAATCACAGTATATCTGGGAGGCCTAGAAAATGTGGCTGGAAGTCAGGCAGCCAAGGCTTGGATGATGCTGTAGAACCGGTCTTGTAAAAGACACCAAGGAACCCGTCCCAGGGCAAAAACGCTATGGTTTGCACCACAATGCCACCACTGCTGGTGCTGAATGGTAGATGCTCCTCCAGAGCCATTGTCATCCCCTCCTCTAGAGATCAGATGTAGTTACAGCTGCTGCCCAGTCCTAGTCCTTGGGTAGAACCCGCTTCTTTGCTGCACCAGCTTCTGATTGAAGACTGAGGGTTTTCCTTCATCTGATCAGTGGAAATTAAGACCCATGTTGTGCCCTAAGTTCAAGCAAGGGAAGCTGACAAACAAGTATCTGGCATTTTTTGGCTTCTATAGGAAGAAAAATGCTGTGCATCACCTGGAATGTGCCTGTTTAGGGGGGATAGTATTTTCCAGGGATAGAAAGAGGTTCATGCTGGGTAGAAAAAAATAATGACAAATGTCTACTACATTCATCATTTTATTAAATCTGGGGTTCTCTGAAAGACTGGCCTTCCCTTTGCTCCCCCAAAATCCATCTCTCAAGCAACCACTTCTCTCCCACTAGATCAGTGCTTTGTAATGTCTACTTACCTATTTACACCCTATTAGCCCGTAAGGTCCCTGAGGGCAACAATCATTTTTCTTCATTTGCATTCTCAATGCATAGCCCAGGCCCAGTGCATAACTCTGTCCCTGGAACAGAGTCAATAAATATTTGACTGATGCATAAAAGTGTGTTTCCTTGGAATCTGACATCTAGGCAAATTGCAAAGAAGGAGAGCTGGGGCGAGAACAACTCCAGCCTTTTAAACTTCTTAACCACAGGCTTCGGGGCACCTGTGAGCCCCTAGAAACCCCACACAAATGTTTGTGTGCATATGTATATGTGCATTTCTCTGGGGAGAAAATTCATTGTTTACACCATTTTCTCAGAGAAATCAACCGCTTCAGAAAGAACACCTAATATAGATGGAATCTATTTTTGTTTGATACCTGCTTAAAGGAAGACATAGTTTCTATGAAATACTTTGAAAACACATCAAAATCCCACAGTAGGGTGTTTCTATGGGTCAGAACAGCATGCTCCTATCTTTATAAATATTTCTAAAAAGATAAAAATGTCAGTACATACATGCATTTATCAAACTACAAAAAATGTGGTGTCAGCAGAACACAGAATTTGAAACAAAAGTTTGGATTTACCTTCTACTGTTAAATGGATAATTAGTCAACCTTTCTGAACCTTGCTTTCTTTGTGAATAAATGGGGTGTAATTCCTAGTTTTGAGGGTTGCTGAAAATATTAAATGAGATGGTCTGAGTAAATATTTGGCAGAGAGTTAGAGCTTAATGAACAATATTTTATTTCTTCATTCCAAAATATCTAACAATCATACAGTTTTAGAAAGATTTGATTGTATTGTTCTGTCTTCGAGTTCAATATTTGAGTCTTTGGCATTGGGATTTGTCTCTCTAATTTCAGTGAGGCCTAAGAAACAGGGTGGCATGTCAGTTGACAAAGAAATGGGTTTGATTATCCATATTTTTGCCAGTTCCTTATGGGGTCACTGAGATGCTGGCAAGTGAAGGTGCTTCGAATGTGCGTGTCCCTGGTCTTCCGGGTTGTATGCTAGCAAAGGAATGACCTAGGCAGATTTGAAACACTAACTAGAGGGGCTAGTAGATTGGACAAGGTCTCTTCCCCCTTCAGAGCAAAGGATCCTCAATTTTTTTTCTTCCAGAGCATTTCTTCCCATCTTTTCTTGAATCTTCCTCCTCACCTCCTCAATTTTCTTTCTCTTGAGCAAAATGGCCCATGGGTTTGAAAACCAGTCGGGAGTTTATAAGAAAGGAAAAGAAAAGCTATCCATATTTTGCCAGTTCAAATAGTGATATAGTCAACACTTTTGAAAAGTACTATCATCAGAAAAGATAAATAATAAAATGGCTAAAGGAGAATTAAAGTGAATAGCTCCTGTGTCAATATGGTCTAGCAGATGTCTCTCCAACTGCCAAACCTGAAATCTCTAAGCCAAAAAAATCCTGGATGCAAAGTAGAAAGGAGAGTTTTATGCTATGTGTAGGTCACTAGAACAGACCTATAATAACAATTCTTCTCACTTATTAAAAGAATAAAGGCAGGATAATTCATATTCACTCAAGAGATTAGGTTTGGAATTATTTCATTTGTTCATGGAGCAATTCTTAAAATGATCCCAAACATAGCATATATATTGTAATACAAATGGGATGATCTGTCAAAGGGTTTTAGATTTTGTTTTTTTTTATCTTCAAAGAAAAAGTTGCAGTTCAAAACATCTTTGAAGAAGACATGTTGTGGTTCTGAGACTCTTTAGAGTTGGGAAGATTACTAACACTTATCAATTTCAATGTCCCTCCCAAGCCATATACCTACTCACACTTTATGATGCCTGAGTCTCTCCTACACACTCACTCCTCAAGCTGGTAAAAGAATCAGCAGCAGCATCACCATTTGAGTTTTTAAAGAAAGGTGACCATGTCTTTGTGTGTTTTGCAGGAACCTTGTGGGTGTTGATATTTATTTTTATTCCACTGTTCTCCACATTGTTAATGGGTTTATTTGCTTTTTGTTGTTGAGTTGTAGGAATGCTTTATATATTCTAGGTATTAACCCCTTATGAAAGATATGATTTTAAAATAAAAAAAGAAAATAAAAGAAATAGAACTATAGTGCAAACAATAGGCACATCCCTTTCATCATCATCATCACCATAGGTGACATTTATTGAGCACTATAGGCCAGGTCTATAGTAAGTTCTAAGTTCTAAGTCCTTAATATGCTTCAACTTAAAATCTTCACAGCAATATGGTAAGAAATTCTGCTGTTAAAGAATTGAGTCATAGTCACACAACCTGAATATGGTTTGATAACTGGGTAAGATATATTTTCTATGAAAAGGTATTTTAAAAGAGTGGATAATGGAGAAATTTATTTATAATATTGACACAAAAACTGGTTATGTGTAAAATCATTAACATTCCATTTAGATAAAATTATTAAATTTAGAATAAAATAAAACTAATAGAAAAAAGCAAATAAAATTCTGATGACTATTTAACAGTTTTCAAAAATATAGTTATACCTACACCTCACAATTTTCAAGGAAATTAATTATAAAAAGACTAAAGATTTAACTGCAAAAATTATAAAAACAATAAAAGTGAATATATAGTGAAATGCTTTTGCATCTAGAGGATGAAGAAATTCTTTTAAATTATCCAACAAAAGCTGTGTTTAAATGAGAGGTTTCATAAATTTGGTTACTTGCATAAGTAAAATGCATATGGCAAAAGTCCCACATAAACTTGGAAAAATATTTGCAAAATATATAATATATAAAAGGTAAATAATCTAAATATATATAAAGAGCACCTATAAATCAATAAAAAGACAGATACAAACTCTCAAGCTTAAAAAAAGAAGATTTATAAAAAGTCAGAGACAATTGTCAGTAGATATCAAAAAGTTTTGGTGTTACAAAGTCAAATATATGCCTACTGTAACAACATTAAAATTGTGTTTTTTTTACATATTAAATAGCCAATGATTAAAAGTGAAGTGTCAACATGGGAAAATAAGTACTTCTAGTATAGTGTTGTAGGGAAATTTAAATTGGTAGAAACAAAAGAAAATTTGTTATGTAGCAAAAAGTTTTCAAATTGCCCATATAAATGCCTGGAAATTCATTTTTATCATATTCTCCCCCAAAGCAATAAGAAAATGTATGGTATGTGAAAGTTTATACATATTGAAGTAATATTCATAATAGTAAATTTAGAATGATTATGCATGTATAAGAATTAGGAAATTTATTAAAAAATAATTGTATACCAAGATATTCTGCCTTTTCAAAAAACATAATTTATAACCTTATTTACTGACCTAAAACAATATTGACATAAGTATGTGTATCTTTACAGGTTAATCTGGGACTTACTATACATGGGACAGTTATCATTACCTTTAAATTTTCTAAATTTTTTTATTTCCATATTTTCTGTAATGAGATTTTACTCATTTTATACAGAAAATTGAAATGGAATTTCAAAATACTGACATGGAAGGGTTAATTTGTAAGGATTATGCCTGTGCTTATTACTGACAAGAAACTGTCAGTGATGATTAAACTGGTTTCAAATAGAAAGAATATTATATAACACTTATTAAATATTTTTCATTTCTAATTAAAATCTAGACATATAATTTGAGAAAGGTGAGCAAAAGCTATAACCAATTAAGCAGGAGCTCAGAGAACTGATAATTCAGATTATTGTCAAATGTGCCTCACTGGTTTAAATTTTTGTTTTTCACCTACTGTTTTAAAATTTCTGTAGCAAAAGCCTCTATTTCTTTGATTTTCTCTTTAAAACAAACTCTGAACATTTTCATTTTTGTTTAAATTTAAATTTTTATAGCAAACTTGAACTTCTTATCCCTAAATGACTACAAATAATCTGATATGGTGCTAGATCAGATTCCTACCTTAAATGCTTCATTTGGAAATTTTCTGAACCCTAAGGGCACACTGGATTAGGCAATAGAGTTCTTCCTCTCAGCAGAAGAATATGTTTGACACAATTTATGCCATAGAAATTGTAAACTGGATGCACGCTTGTTACATCCTGCCTGGAAGTATGTTTTCTGTGCCCCACCCAAAGTTTCAAAAATATTGGATCATTAAGCAAACAAATTAAAAATACATTGATTTCATTCAAAGCTCTGAAAGCCAGAATTCTGGACTCCATGCTTGCTATCCTGCATGGCAAAACTTCTGAAATGGAGTAGTTGCAGGGTGCCCTAGATGAGGCTTTCACATTCAGATTTGCAACACAATATCTGCATTGCTCATGTATATTACTTGCTTGACTCCTTTATAAAATTTGAATTTATAATCACATCTTTAGGCTATGCCCAAATTCTTACCTGACACAAAACGATTTATCAACATGTCTATTGTCAATTCCTATAAAGACTTTTTTGATGTGTAGAACTCTACAATATTTCCAGGCAGAGAGTAGATGTGTATCAAGGAAGAGATTAATAATTGCCTTCTTACATTAACAAAGATTGGGGATGGAATAGAGTTCTGAGTGAAGGCAATTTGTATAATAAGTGTTCATGAAGCATGCAGTCAGGAGAAGTGGGTTCCAAACTTTCAGGAAAATCTAAGTGAATAGACTATGAAGAGGAGAGCAAAAATGGACAGCCATAGAATGCAATAGAGTTAATTTATTTTTGAAGTTAACATATAGCACTTCCCTTACCTGAAACAAACATATCGGAGAGGTTTAAATGCTACTCACATGGACTTTTGAACAACTCTGAGTCTGTTGCAGACTTTGCTGTATGTGCTTATGTATGCATCTTTTCTTTCTTTTCTTTTTCTTTTTTTTTTAGGAAAGAGATAGTCTAGCGTAGTTTAATATTCTAAGGTAGTTTAGTCTCACAAGTGCTTTTTAATTCTGATGCTTTTCTAGTTTTTCATGAAAAAGTTTCAAAGTTTCAAAGTCTGCTATCTCTTTGAGACACATGTAATTAGTCGATTTTAGGCCTGGTTCCAAGAATAAACATGACTAAACTTGTAATGAAACCATTCATTCAGCCCCTAATAAAATGTGAATTAAATCTATATTTTAGTTTCCACACAATTATTTCTGTAAATATGGTCAACTTTTAAAATATTATCTCAAATAATTTTGAACTTGAGATTTACCACTGTCAGCCTTTATCTGAATGCTTTGCTGCCCTAAAGATTGATCAAAACTGGGTCAGAGAATTTAGGTGTAATGTGGATAGAGCATATGCTCCTTTTACTCATTCAAAGGCATTTATTAAGATTGGGTTATATGTTACTTGCAATAGTCTTTTCTGGGACTCTAAGATGAAGACATGGTTAATAATTACAAGGAGCCAGCAACTTAGCCAGGCAGAAAGACAGTTAATTAATACAATTTGATGACTGTACAAGTGACCCGAGGCAACTGCAAAGGGAACGGTGGAAGGATAGATTAATATTGCTACGGTAATTGGAACATTTCCAAAAAAAATGGACTTTATCACATAACAAAGGAATACAAGTAAACTTACAACATTGGAAAATAACTTTGATGAGTGATAAAGCTACCAAAGGGTACTGAGATGAGATTTGAAGTGTTTTATACTGAGCCATTGTTCAAGGAAAATCAAAGGCAATTGAGAAATGTATGCCAAGAGTCTTGGAAGGTTTATACACTTTAAAGAATATTATGTCCAAGACCTTATTCTAAGAAAATAATGGGGGAATAGGCACTATGCTGTAGTGGCCAGGATGTTCCTCAAAGCTTTATCTAAAAGACAAAAAGTTTGGAGACAGTAATGGTAGGAGACTGAAATAGGAACACATAGATTACCTACATTTGGAATTACCTACATTTTGATTTGTAAGGATAAGCTTTTATAGTTTAACAAAATGATTTAGACAAAGATCAAATTATGACATCTCAAATTCACTCAGGACTCACACTATTTTCACATCCCATTCACAATCTTCCCACTGACTTTGATAATTTGAGAAGAAATTTGTATATTCTGAGAGGGTCAAAGGAAAATGGCTGGTTTCCAGATTTGAATTCATCTCTTTACCCTCATCTCTGCGTAGTCACTGTTCATATGCTTTGTTAATACTTCTAAACATTGAATTTATCACTTGTCTTCTAAAGTGCAAGTAATCTCAGTATGTCCAGTACACACTGAGTAAGACAGTTCTGATCTCTGAATGACGGATAACTTGCTAAAGAATGACATATGAAGCCAGATTGCTTAAAGCAAATTTGGGCTTCACCATTTTCTATCTGGGTGACCTTGGGCAAATATTCAGTCCTTTTATTCCTCAGTTTATTCACTTGTCAAAATTGGGATTAAGTGTAATACTTACCAGCATGAGTTAAATTGTGTCTCCTAAATATTCATAAGTTGAAGTACTAACTCAAAGCACCTCAGAATGTTGACTTATTTGGAAATAGAGTCATTACAAATGTAATTAGTTAAGCTAGATCATACTGGAGAAGGGTAGGTCTCTAATCCAATAGGACTGGTGTCCTCATAAAAAGGGTAAATTGGGACACAGTTGTAAGTACTGGGAAAATGAGATGTGAAGATAAAGGCAGAGATCTACAAGGCAAGAACATCAAAGATTGCCCACAAACCACCAGAGGCTAGGTGGAGACACTGGATTCTTTCTCAAAGCCACAGAAGAACTCAACCTTATTAACAATTGATTTCGGACCTCTAAGCTCAAGAAGTGTAAGACAACCAATTTCTGTTATTTAAGCTACCCAGATTGTGGTACTTTGAGAAGCAATCCTAGCATACTTATATACTACCTCATTGGATAATTGACAGAATAAAATGTAAGGCTTAAAAAGGAATTCTTGTCACATAATAAACTAGCATTTTCAGTCACCAATGAAAAAAGAAATACTGATATGGGTAAAGTGGATTTTTGTGTTGCTCTTAAGTTATAATATCTATCTAGGTCTATTCTTCTCTTTGTAAGGCACATAAATTGAACTCAACATTTATATAATAATTCAATTTTAAAACAATATAATTCCCCCACCAGACTGCTCTCTCCAGGGAGTACTAATTAAAATGCCTTTCGACAAAGTTTTAAGATTTTTTTCAACAAAAGTCTTAATACATCTTTTGATACATTTAGTCTTTCCCTATATATTAAATAGGGGAATGTCATTTATGAATTACATTTTCTAATTTTTTATGGTTGTGAATGGATTTCGTTTAGAGATCTAATTCAGAGATCAACAAATTTTTTCTGTAGTACCAGTTAGTATGAATTTTAGGCTTTGTGGACCAAGAAGCAAAATCCAGCAACTGTTCTCACTGAAAGGCTAAGACCCTTTCTTACATTTTTAATTGATTTTAGGTCACTTGGGTCTTAGAAAAATAGGCAGTAAAATGGATTTGGGCCGCAAACCATAGTTTGCTGATCTTTCATTTAAATTATACTACTTTCCAAACTCTGTTCTTAAGTTTAGTAATGTACAGATTTGTGTGAGTTTCTAAATTAGTCATATCATCTAAGGTATGGGACAGGTATAAAACTATTTATCTTACTTTACTGCATTTGGCTAGAACATCCAGACAATATGGTATAAAAGTGTTGATCACAGGCATATTGTTCTTGTTTTTTGCATAAAAGGAATGATTTCAATATTTCACCATTGGATACAACGTTTGCTACAAGCTTGTATTAAAATTTTCATGCATATAAGGGTGATTTTCTATTCTTAGTTTCCTGGTTAGTTATATAATTTATATATTACTAAGAATGCATATTTAATCACATTTAATGCATCTTCTTTATTTGTTGAAACTATATTTTCCTCTTATGACTAAAGTGTATGAAGGAATTTTCTGATATTAAACTATTTTGCATTACTTTTTATTAATTAATTGCTAAATAAGATTAGCTTCTGTTTTATTGCGAATCTTTCATTCATGATCACATATAAAATTGGTCTTAAATTTTCTTTTTCATACTTTTCTTTTCTGGTTTTGGTATCAATGCTATACCAATTTCACAAAGTGAGTTGGAATCAGCCAATTCACCGTTCTCTGAAAGAGCTTGCACGTAATTGAAATGATTTCTTTCTTGAATAGGTTATAAAATTCACCCTTAAAAGTACACAAGAGCCGGGCTCGGTGGCTCAGCCTGTAATCCCGCACCTTGGGAGGCTGAGGTGAGTGGATTGCCTGAGCCCGCGGGTTCGAGACCCGCCTGGGCAGGCGAAACCTCATCTCTACAATAAATCAAAAAAATTAGCCGGGCGT
>CAUYQG010286294.1:0-24780 GCA_963574415.1 Tarsius wallacei | reverse complement strand
CTTTTTTTTTTTTTTGGACTTGGAGTCTCACTCTGTCACCCAGACTGGAGTGCAGTGGCCGCTCCCGGTCACTGCAGCCTCGACCTGCTGGACTCCGGCGATCCTTCCGCCTCAGCCTTCCAAGTAGCTGGAACTACAGGTGCGCGCTACCACACCTGGCTAATTTTTGATTTATTGTAGAGATGAGGTCTCGCCAAGTTGCCCAGGTGGGTCTCCAACCTGCGGGCTCAAGCAATTCACTCACCTCGGCCTCCCAAAGCGTGGGATTACAGGCTGAGTCACTGAGCCCGGCTTGTCTAATATTTTTAAAGAAATCGGCCAGGCTCAGTGGCTCAGCCTTTAACCCCAGCATTTTGGAAGGCCAGGGCAAGTGGATTAACTGAACCTGTGGGTTCGAGACCAGTCCAGGCAACTTGGCGAGACCTCATCTCTACAATAAATCAAAAATTAGCCAGGCATTGTAGCACACACCTGTAGTTCCAGCTACTTGGAAGACTGAGATGGAAGGATCGCTAGAGCCCAGCAGGGTGACTGCACTCCAGCCTGGGTGACGGAGTGAGACTCCAACTCAAAATAAAAATAAATATAAATAAATAAATAAATAAATAAATGACTAGTTGCAAGTATATCAGTCAGCTTGGGATGCCATAACAAAATACAATAGATTGGGTAGCTTAAGAAATGGAAATCTATTTTTTCACAGTTCTAGAGACTGGAAAGTTCATGATCAAGATGCCACTGTTTTAGTTTCTGATGAGTGCTCTCCTCCCAGACTACAGATGACCATCTTCTCAATGTATCCTTACAAGTCAGAATGAGAGAGAGAGAGAGAGAGAGAGAGAGAGAGAGAGAGAGATCTTGGATCTTTCCCTCTTCTTGTAAGAGTATTTCCCTCTTAGATAAAGGCTTCACCCTAACTACTTCATTTAACTTTTATCATCTCCTCACAGGCCTTATCTTCAAATATAATTTCATTGAGAGTTAGAGCGTCAACACGTGAATTTTTTGGGACATAAACATTTCATTTATAACACAGCATAACTAACAATGAAGAGTACATATAAGCTATCAGGTTGATTTGAAAGACAAACAAAACTTCCAGAAGCAACAAACAAAAATAATTAAAATTAAAAAAAATCAATTGGTAGATTAAATAGAATATCACATCTGAATGCCAAATTAGTGAACTAGAAGATAGATTGAAAGAAATTCCCTACATTCAGTAGTGACAAGGTTATAGAGAATAGGATATAAAAGTTAAGAAGCTTGGTGGAGGAAGTGAAGTCTAATGTCAAGTACCAGAAAGAGAAGATAGAGAGAATGAAGGAGCGGAACAATAATGGATGTGAATTTTTTAGAGTAGATGAAAGTTCATGACTCTTTAGATTCAAGAAGTCCTACAAATCCTACAAATTGATTTAAAAATTCACATTTAGACACAAATACATGAAATTGCAGAAGATACATAACAAAGAAAAGATCTTAAAAGCAATTAGGATGAAAAGACAGATTGTCTACAAATAAGTGCCAAACAGACAGCTGATTTCTCAGCAGCAACAGTGAAAGCCAGAAGATGGTAGAATGGTATCTTTAAAGTGTTGAAAGAAAATAAAATATCAACCTACGTGTGTGTGTGTGTGTGTGTATGTGTGTGTGTGTATGTGGTGTACGTTCAGAGAAAAAGGGCAAGATAAAAATATTTCAGAAAGTAAAAGGAAGCTGAGAGTGTTGACTATAATCAGACACCCCATAAAGAATATTCTAGATCTCTTAGCAGACAAATACTCTGTTCAACCCGCAAAAAAAAAAGAATATTCTAAATCAGAGTTTTTCTATCTTTTCACTATTATAGACAATGTTGAAACGATCCTATATGCTTGTGCATGTCAATATTATACCATTTGAGAAGTGTAATTGATAGTCCAACAGATATGCTTGTACATTTTAAATTTTACCAGATACTGCTACATTTTTCTTCAAAATAACAGCACTATAGATGATTGATCTGTTAAATCCTTGCCAGACTCAGGCTAGACCAAGTACTGTACTCAGGTTATATACTATATTTCTTCCATGTGTCCACCCAGACGTGATGAAACACCTTTTGGACTGCTCTGAGTAAGATGAAGGCTTTTGCCTTTGCAGTGACTTTAGATAATGGTGACTCCCAAGTCTCCCATTCCTGCCCTTATCTCCACAGCCCCTCAGTGGGAGCCTTCATGGCAGCAGTCCCTATTACCCACTCATGTTCATGGGCATGAGCAAGACCTTGTCATAAGTTGTGACAGTAATAGAGGCATAAATTAGTCACAAGCCAAGTCACGTTGGTATCCTAAATTAGGTTCTCCCCACCCTTAGGCAGCTCTTTTTGATCAGTTTTACTTCAGAGCAGCTCTGACATCAGTCCAATATCTTACTTTGGTCTAGGGAAAACAGACAGTGTGGTCTTGGGTTCTCAACCAATCAACAAACATATCTTGAGCCTTTGTGGCATAACAGACTAAAAAGAGACACACAAATGCATAATTAAAATAAGATATAGTTTAATTCTTCTAACATAAATTCATACAAAAAACCACATCTGGCTCTGTGTGATCTTGAACAAGTCGTGCTCCTTATCTGGATCTCTAATTTCTGAAGACCTCCAAAGGCCCTACTCCATTGGTGTGCTGGTAAAGGTTCAGTTATTGCCTCTCTGAAAAAAAATTATGTCTATATGTTATTATAAATGTTACTGATAATAGAGTTGTATATGTACAAATAACAATGAAATATGCTGTAATATTTATCATATATTCCATAACCAATTGATCCTCACAGAAAGCTTTTATTGATTCTTGTTGAACTCTTGTATCCATAGACAACCTATGCTTGTAATTGATGAAAGAGTCTAGCTCTGATATGAGTGTTGGCCAATATTTTTTATTTATATAAATAAGACAAAAGTGAAACATTTCTTTGCTAAACTGGATAGTAGTGTTAAAATGCTGAAAGGTTATTTCCTCAATTTATGTTATTCACAATGTACCAACTACAGACATGACATGCTTTTAAGTTTAATCTCAACTTTTAACATGTTTTCCATTATTTATTAAGTCTAGAACATCAAGAAAGCAGTGAATTAAGTAAGCCATGTTTGTTAATTTTTGTGGTGTAAATACCCCTACAGTGATCAAATTCAAGCTACTACGTGGTCATTACTGAATAAAAGTTGGGATGAGATGTGAATAGCACATCATTATATAATATTTCCACCATATGGACACAATAGGTGTAAATGTGAAAAATAGATGTGCTTAAAAGCACAGATAATAGTGACATGTAGTAAAATAAAAAGGAAGTGATGAGTTTTTAGTATTTATTACCTTCTTTTTACATTTAATTAATTGTTAATTTGTATAATTTAATTTTTTTTCAAGTCATATCATCCTTTAATTATGTCAAGATCTCAGGATTTTTTTTTTTTTTTTGAGAAAGCAGGATTTATTGAGAGGACAGGAAAGCTCCCATAGTGGGAGTGGACCCGAGGGGGTTGCCCCTATATAATTTAATTTTATTAATAGCTCAGTGTTGTTTAATCAGCTCTCAAAGGCCAGTATAAACCAGTTCCAGAGCACCACTGCCTACTGCTCTTAATATAATGTTCTATAATCCAATAATCTCCAAAATCTTCTGGAGGAATGTCTCATAACCAGATAGTATGACAGCCCACATCCAAATTCTTCTCTTTGGCTATCCCTGCTCAGAAGATAACTATTTATAAATAATAGAATCTGGAGGAGTGGGATACTTCATTTGCAAGCCCCCAAATGCCATGTATTTAACTCCTTCTCTCTCATTGACCCTTCAGTATCTCTGCAAATTCCTGTGGTAAAGCACAGCCTTGAAAAGAAACAAAAAGAAAATAAAAACATCATCTTTGAATGCAGTTCTCCCCTTCATGTATTTATTTATACACAAACACCAATGTTTGTCTACAACCCTGGAAACTCACCTTTGGTCCACATTAATGATCAGCCATAATTGAGTCAGTGCCTTCATTCTTTTGCTGACTGGAGAAACAAAGTTACTTACCAAAGGTCTCTCCTACCAAGCCCAAAGTGGTGAGTCATTGAGAGAACTGGAATAAGAGCTCAGATCTTATGTTCTTTGTCCACATTAAGTTGTGTATACACACATGCATGCAGACATGCACACATGCACATTCACACAAATATGTACACTCACTCATACAGCTAGCATGCAGACCAAGACTACACCAGCTTGTCTGTCCTCTGGATTCCAGACACTTCATTTCTCCAACCAAGGCCATTAAGTGAAGATGAAGCCTTTTTCAGCTGTAGCTGTAGCTCTGCAGGTGCCTGGAAGGCTTGAGAGTGGGAGAATCCTGCCTCAGGCTGAGGCCTCAACTCTATCCCTCCCCACCTTGAGGCCTAAAGGCATCCAAAGCTGAGACTTCCCTTGTCCTTCTAGTTTCCCAGGGGAGGGTCAATCATTTCTAGTGACAGGGAGAAGAGTCTGTAAGGGATCTGGAAGCTTTCCACCTCTCCTATAAATTGAGGGAATTCCTGAAAACCAAGTGCCTTAAAGAACCAGAGAAAGTCACAGACCATTCCCATTCACAACTAAGTTTATGATGTAATTCCAGGCTTTGAATTATTTTCTCTTAAAATCTCCCTAAGGAGAGAGGCCTTGCAATTCCTTTACACAGCTTGTTCTTTCTTGGGATGACCTCAGTTTTTCTGACTTCAGAGTCAGCTCTGCCATCTCTTGGTGGGCCTTTTGGGGGTCCTATGATGGCACCCTCTGTTATAGTACATCTCCAAGATTAGGAAAATATCATCTTTTCCACTAGCACCTGCACAGAGAAGGTTATCAAGTTGAGAGACCAGCATAAAACTAGTTGATGACCAGACAGGTCCCAGAGCCTGTGATGAAGATAACAGATCAGAAGGTCATGATAATAGTGGCTAACATGTCTTTGATATAAAACACAGCTCTTAAGTTATTAGCATTCTCCAGGTGCTGAGTACTATGTGAGACACCCTGGAGACAACAAAGAAAAAGTAAACAGCTCTTGCCTTTAAAATACTTAGAATGTATAAGAGGAGACATAGATGTTAGCCACTTATAATATCATGTGTTCAGGGCTACCATCAAAGAGCTGTAAACCTTGCTACTCAAAGTGCAATTTTCAAGCCGGTAGCATTGGCAACATCTGGGAGTTTGTGGGAATTGTAATCTCTGGTCCCAGTCCAGACCTACTAATTAGATTCTGCATTTTACTATACTGTGTGCACAAGTCACCTGGAGGGAAGGGGTGCCAGTGCTGTTGGTGCATGGGTCACACTTTGAGAAATAAGATTGTAGAGTACAAAGGAAGGGATAATTCTGCTTAGCTGGATGAAGGGGTAAGGGTGTCACCGAAGGCACCATAGAAGAGGTGACATATACACTGAGAAAGGAAGGACAGAGAAGATTTTGCTAAGCAGTTGCAGGGAGAAGACAAGTGGATGGGCAGTCCAGGCAGAGGAAATAACACAAATAAAGACATGGGGGCAGTATATCTATAAGTATATTAGGTGGATGGTAGATAGTAGTTACATAGGAAAAATGGGTGAAGATGAAGTTGAAAATAAAGGCTGGACCATATTGTGAAAAACCTTTTATGCTATGTTAAAGACTATAGGCAATAGGAATTGAAGAATTTCTTTGAGTAGAGGAGATCATATCCCTATGATTTGCGTGAAGAGGACAGACTGAATGGGAGAAAGTCAAACAATAGCAAGAAGCCTGGATGGGTTTATTGCAACAATCCAGGCATGAAATGGATAATGGCTGAAACTAAGGCAATGGCTATGGGAGTGTATGTTATTTTAAGTTTCTAAATTTGTGGTGATTTTTGTGTAGCAATAGATAACTAACAGAGATTTTGATAGCTGAAAGTGGGATGATGCTATAACAAATCCCTAAAAAATATGGGGGCAGTTGTGGAATAAGAGAATAGGCAGTACCTGGAGGAATCTTGAAAGCATGCATGAGAAAGTTTAAATTGTCTTGAACAGACTGTTAGTAGACATTGGAACGTTAAGCACACGACTGGTGAGGACTGGAAAGGAAGTGAGGGGCATGTTATTGGAAACTAGAGGAAGGGAAATCTCAATATATAGTGATGAAAACATAGAGACATTGTCTCCTGTAGTTTTGTGGAAAGCAGAAATTGTAAGAGATAAATATAGAAGAGATTTCCAAGCAAAGTGTTGAAGGTGCTACTTGATTTCTTCCTGTTGTTTATAGTAAAGTGTGAGTAGAGAGAGAGAAATTAAGGGAAGAACTGTTGAATAAAAAGGAAACAAGACCTAATGATTTTGAAAATTCTCGGCCTCTCCAGATGGCAAAAGATACTTACTTCAAGAGATTCATTGTCAGAAAAGCATGCTCTAGGGAAGAGGCTGAGGTTGTTATCATACATTTTGCTAAAATCTCATAAAGACAAACAATCTGCATATTCAGTCACATTGATCACACTAAGATCAGAGTATTTTGTTATACACGAAAAGATCAGAGTTTATGTCATTTTCAAGAGACTCGGGCATGCCTTACAGATTCTTTTAGTCAAACCAGTTTCTCTGAGAGACAAATTCTCAGTCTCTCCAGGTGGCAAAAGATACTTACATCAAGAAATTCATTGTCAGGTGAGCATGCTCTAGAGAAGAGGCTGAGGTTGTTATTATACATTTTGCTAAAATCTCATAAAGACAAACAATCTGTGTATTCAGTTATGTCGATCACATTAAGATCAGAGTATTTTGTTACACACTAAAAGATCAGAGTTTGAGTCACTTTCAAGAGACCAAGGGTGTGCGTCACAGATGCTTTTAGTCAAACCAGAGTTTCTCTAAGAGCCTTGAGGGCATTGTCCCTGGGCTGTCAGCTATCTCAACGGGAGCCAGAGATAGAGAATGGATTATCTTGAAAAAATTTGCAGGTGTGACTTTTGTCTAATGAAGCCAATCCCTGTGAAACCCATGAAAGACTCTCACATTTCTTGGGGAAAAAAAATGGTTTAAGCGGAAATACTGCCAGCTTGAACTAAAAGGGACAGGGAAAGTACAAAATTAAAGGAGGCTACTGGATTCTTAATATTCTACTGGTTGGAAGCAGGCTGATAAAACTGCACAGCTGCAAACGGGTTCTACCTTTCATGAAAAAAGATGATTCAGAGGGTAGAGCTGAGAGCCAGAAAGGATTATTCTTAGGCCTGGAAACCTAATCAAGAGACATTTGGCTACCTGGAATTTAGAATTTCCATGAACCAATCTCTCATTTTTACCTTCTATTCCCTACCCCCTTTGAAACAGAATGTTTATAACTGTTATCCTGTGCCCATCCCATCATGGTATGTTGGGTGTAGGGGACAGATAGCCTGTCTCTTTAGTTCTGCTGGGCCATAGATGGAGAGAATTTGTGCCTCAGGAGTTGTACTGAATGGATTACATCCAGGAGCCTTATCTTCACCTGGAACAGACATAGATGATAAAAATTTGGACTTTGAGCTGATGCTGTAATGGAATGAGATTCTTGGGAAACTTGAAAAGCAGTGAATGTATTTTGCCTGTGGGCAGTGTGTGAATGATTGGGGATCAGAAAATGGACACCGCTAGGTGGAATCCTAAAATGGCTTCCAAGAGTCTCACCCCATAGTATACACTCACTTGGGTCCACTTGACTGAAAAGTACCTGTGAATATGATGCATGTCACTCCCATGATTAGGCTATCTTGGAGGGCAAATTGAAGGGATTGCACATGTAATTAAAATTCCAAATCCATTGATTCTGAGTTCATAAAAAAATGGGATTATCCTGGGTAGGTTAACTTAATTAGGTGAAAGTGCTTAAAAGAGGAACTGGACTTTTCTGAAGAGAGGTATTTCTCTGCTGGCCTTGAAGAAGCAAGCCATCACGAGTTCCACAGCTATGGGGAAGTAAATTTTGTGAACAATCATATGAACTGGGAAGAGGACATTGAGCCTCAGATGAGATGCTAGCCCTGGTTTGACACCTTGATTACAGCCATGTGAGTACCTGAGCAGAGGAGCCAGCTAAGCAGTACCTGGACTCCTGACCAATGGAAACTATGAGGTAATAAGTAAACTGTGTATTGTCCTAAGCCACTACATTTGTAATAATTTGTTACACAGCAATAGATAACCAATACAGCTGAAACTAAGGCATGAGTGTAGGCATTAAAAAGTAGAAGACAGATTTATGGGATCTTTCTGCAGAGATAAGAAGACTGGGCTTCTGATCAGAGAAGGACAGAGTGTGAGGGAGAGAAAAAATTAAGGATTACCCAGGCAACTGGTTGAACAGTGTTGTCATTAATGGGAGGCAGTAGATCTGGAGGTTTGTGAGCAAAGTTTTTTGCCTTTGGAATCAGACTGAGTCAAATTCCCAACTTTGCTACTAGCTGGTTCTTTGGCCTCTCTGATGCTCAGTTTCTTTATCTCTTAAAATGCCTTCACAAGGGAGTTACAGGGGTTTAACGAGCACTCAGTAAATAGAAGCTATCACAAATTCTTATTCTTATAAGGAGATTAAAAAAAATTAAGTTCAGGAACTCTAGATATAGAGATGCAAAAATCAAGCTCAGGATTTGACTTGAGGAATTCTAGATTCCAAAGAAATCTAGATGACAAATAGGTAACATTTGGACACATAGAAAAGATAGTGATAGTTCATTTAAATAGTTTGGTTAGTGAAAGGGTGAAATGCCACATGGAATAATCTTAGCTAAAGTGCAGCCATTTTAACACTGCTTAGCTCTGTCATGCTTTCTTAGCAAATTACCTAAGCTTGCTCTCTAATCATGAACTAAGGACAGAATCAGTTTCTCAGAGGTAGGTATTGATAAAATTTTCTTGCAACCCGCCCCCTCATACTGATTACTTTTCTGTTCCAAGTATTTGTCTTTCAGCTACAAAGCAGCCCTTCATGACCTATGTAACACAGTCAGACCCCTTACTATGGCCACAGTTATGTGACTAACCCACCTATCCACCTGCTGTCCATCACTATGACAGTTCCTATGCTTACCTGTCCCCTTAATGATGATGTAAAACAGACCACCACCCAATCACCTTAACAACCGACCCACAAGAAAGCATTCAACCTCAAGCAGCTGTAGCCATGTTTTTACTAAGCTCTTGCTGGATCATGCTTTTCTCTAAGTTCTGGCCTCCTCCCTAATCTGGGGAGGTGAATCTCCATTCTCTCTCTCCCTCTAATTTATTTTCTAAATAAACTGTTTTCCCAAAGCTAAATTTTGTACAATTCTTTGTATCTTACCTGTGGCACTGCCCTATCCCATAGACCTAACAGTTAGGATTTTAAAAACGTAAAGAACAGATAGTGCAGATAGATCCTAACATATAGTAAATGCTTCATACTATAAAACTACTATTATGAGGAGAGAGATATGACAATACCTTCATTGAAGGAGGAAGGATAGGCTTGAGGGAGGGTATGTGTATGTTTGTATGTGTTTTGTGTGTGGTAGGAAATGACATATTTCTTAGTGTCTGAGGAAGGAGCCAATGAAAGGTATCTAATGGAGAAAAGGTGTGAATGAAGTGGGAGAGGAAGATAACTGGAGAATTTGCAGTGGGTGAAAAGGTCATCCCTCACTCTGAGAAGGGAGAAAAGAATGCGTATAGAAATAGCTTTGGAAATGGAAACAAGTTGACAGACTTAACACACAGTTTTGAATACCAACTCTGTCACTCTTTTAGCCATGGCATGTTCTTTATGTGAAAATGGAGATAAAATATTCTCATAAAATATATCCACTTGTAAGGTTAAAGCATATGTATAAATTAACACATGGCTTTGCCGTCTGAGCTCAATCAGTTATTTCTGTGTTTTTAAAATATGCTTTGCAGCTATGTGTGGTAGCGGTGATCTTTGGAAAGAAAGAGCCTGATTTGTAGCACTTGCCCATTTCCAATGTGTAAATACTCCCAACATCACTCATTTTATTTACTTACTTATTTTACTCACCATTGCTTTTACTTTGTATTCAAGTATACAATCAACCTTGTGAGGAGGGTTATTTTGCTTTGTCAAATATATGTAAAAGCTAACAAACATCATCAGAGCAGAATTTTATCAAGCTTATAAAAGAGATGGGGGGCACATACTAGTAATTATTTATCACTATACAGAGTTAACATATATCATACATATCATAAGGGAAACATGATATAAATATATTCAAAGGCTTCATTTCCAATACTTGACATTTCAAAATATCATTCAGTGTAACCTACCGATGAGATATCACTGAACATAGAGGTGGGAAAAGGTGCTAACATTTGGCTTCCATGAGCTGGTATGAGCAGGTTCCTGCATGCCATTGATACTACGACTGTGCCCCTGGTTTCTATACCCGAATGTTCTGCACTTCCTGCTAAGACTCCTCTTTTCTGCCATTTCCTTTGATGCTCAGATCTCCAATTTAACGTTATTTCTTAATGTGATCTTGGAGTCCATACAAATACCAAGAGTGCCAAAAAAAATGTATACATATTTTAAGAGATGTTAACAGATATCTGCCATAATTGGAAGTGTCTGGGTGCTGATGGTAACCATTCTGAGCACCTCTTATAATTACAGAAGTCAAATGTGACTTGTATTCATCTTATTGAGTATTACAACTTTAATACATTTTTTTTTACTTTCTTAAAATGTGTGTATAGGCTGGGCTCAGTGGCTCAGCCTGTAATCTCAGCATTTTGGGAGGCCGAGGCGAGTGGATTGCCTGAGCCTGTGGGTTCGAGACCAGCCTGGGTAACTTGGCGAGGCCTTGTATCTACAATAAAAAATGTATATATATATATATATATATTTGGCACCCTCTGTAGTTAAAATTACAAGTTCTTAGTGGAAACAAGGAACAGGAAATTGTGAGCAACTACGGCTTGTGAAGGGAGAGCATGAACAGTTGGATGGACCACAGACTGGGGATTAGTATGGAGGGAGCCAGGGAAAGGCAATGGCCGAGGCAGAATTATTTAATTACTCTGAGGAATCAGCACCTGAGTTGAAGCCATACCTGCCCTACAGGAAGGTGCAGCAATCCTTGGCAGCTTCTAGAACTGGTGTGCATAGCATTGCCCCCTGGTTTCTCTGGTTTTGTAGAGTTGCCTGTGCATTTTTTAGATCCAACCTTCAAGAGACTGAAGAACAGTCTTAGTAATCCAGCCCTGACTTGGCATCACCTCTTTTTCCTTTGGAATCCTCAGCCTTGGCCCCTGCGAGTTCTGCCATCTCCAGATATCCAGTCATCAGTGACTGAGGAGGCAGTCTCCAGCAAAGCTGATCTTCTTCAGCAAGGCTCTGGGAGGGATCTAACTATCTCATAGGCATGACACGGCATACAATTGCCACCTTACAAGCTTGTTTCCCATCCAGCTTTAAAGCTCCCACCATCCAACATGGGACTTTCAATAACGTCCTGTTTCTGGATAGAAGGATCAATAGTTCTCATTTGCAGAGGGAGAAAATTGACATGAGCTCCATCCAATGACTGATTAGCTCATTCAGACTCTTGTTACCTCTTACTCCCCTGTTGATTTGTTCAGCTCATGGAATCCTGTGCATTTTGAAATACTTGATGTGATATTATTTACCTGGGAAACATGTTCTATTTGGTTAGGTTCTATTTGATTAGGTTAGACCACAGCCTTCTCTGCCTACTCCAAGGATAGCATTTATCATGCTGTGTTCTAATTGCCACAAATACCTCTTTCATGCCACAAATACTACTGAGCACCGACTGTGCTTGATGCTTAACTGTTATGACAGAGAGCAACAGAGACCTAATCTCTGTGTGACTGTCTAAGACAGAGTAGACATTAATCAAATAATCACACTAAAACTAAAACTGAAATGGTGAGCTGAAAGGAAGGTATTTATACCATTTGAAATCAAATAAGAAATAAATATAACCTAGACTTGGGGGTGGTAGTCTGGGAAGATTTCCCTAAGAAAGTAATGTTAATACTTAGCTGATATCTGACGAGTAAGAGTTAATTGAGAATAGAGTTAACTGGGAATAAGAGGATTTCGGACCAGGGAAACATCACATGGCAAGGCCCTGTGGCAGCAAGGACATGCTAAATTTGACTCGCTAAGAGAATGCCAGTGTAATTGGAATTCAGAGTAGAAGGAAGAGCATGGTGAGAATGAGGCTGAAAAAGTTAGGTCCACATCATACATAACTTTGTAGACTATATTAAGGGTATTGTACAGGTCCTGACACATTGTTGGCTACTTTTATGAAAGTAAGAAACCACTTTTACAAACTTCCTAGATCTACAGATGAGTCGAGCTCTCCAGGAAGTCTCTAAAGTATCCTTCTTTACGGAAATAATTAATCTTATCATTGTCCTGGCAAGTCTGAGTAGGAGAGAGGAGGCCCAAATTTATAGTGCTTGGCTCAGGGCCCTACCAAAGACAAGGGCAAGACATTTGTTAGCTCTACCCATCACTTACATGCAGCAGAGACTACAGAAATATTCAGAAAAGTTTCAAGAGAAAGAAGAAATATCTGAGGATCCAAATAACTGAAGATTCTTAACCCTGGCCCCCAGATGTATTCTTGAGAACAAATAGATACCTATCTAGAATGGATTCGGCTAATGAGAAGGCTCATAGAAAACCCATGCCAGTTAGGGGCTTAAAAGGACACAGAAGTGATTTTCTTTCAATCCCTGACAATGAATACCCAATCCTTGCTTTAGAGGTCTTGTCTCAGTCACAGCCAATTCTTCCTGGAGAATCTGCCCAAGAATGAATCTCTTGAGGACCAAATGAAGCAGGAGAGCAGAGAAAGTTCTGCTCACTACTGGAGGACTTTTCTAAGAGTCAGAGTGATCCAAAGATAGAATGAGCTACCTCAGGAGATAGTAACTTCAAATTTCAAAAATAAGCCAAAAGACCACTTGGGAAATATAGAGGAGATTCAACTAGGTGGTTGGTCTACATGACCTTAAAAGTTTCTTTCTACCACAAAAGTCTTACAGGGAGAAAGAATGATATGAAGCAGTAGCTATAGAATGAAGAGAAATGAGACATTAGAGAAAGAAAGAGGGTTCTGGTAAAATAAAATAAAAAAAACACTATGTAATGAGGAAGAACAGAAGGGCCTGATTGCATTTGGAGTGGAAGCAGCTTATGCTATTGCATATAATCTAATCTGGGCTTGGGAACCAGCGGGAAGAGATCTGACGATGCATTCTCCTTTCTGGGAACTGCGTCCTTGAACTGGAACTCAGACTGCACTTCCAGCTAGCTCCAATGCCTGTGCTTTCCAGATTTGGGGGGTTGAATTAGAGTTATCATAGGTTGGATGGTTATTAGCTATGTATTACTGTGTAGCAAGTTGCCTCAACACTTAGCAGCCCAGAACAACAAATACTAATCTCACACAGTTTCCAAGGGTCAGGAATCTGGAAGAGGCTTGGCTGGGTGCTTCTGGCTCAGAGTCTATCATGAGAAAGCAGTAAGATTCCAAGCTGGGACTGCAGTCAAGGCTCTCAAAGTTCAACTGGGCCTGAGTAATCCACTTCTGAGCTCATACATTTGGCTATTAGCAGGGCTCCATTCCTCACTGGCCATTGGCCAGAGACGTATATTCTTTGACACATGGACCTCTCCACAGCCTACTTGAGTGAACTCATGACATGGCCTCTGGCTTCCCACAGAGAAAGTGGTCTAAGAGGGAGAGAAAAGTGAGCAGATGAGTGAAATAGTGGCCAGAAAGGAAGCATGACTGCTATGTAGAATATACAAAGATCTCCTGCATCTCAATAATAATAAGAAAAGCCATCCAACTAAAAATGGGCAACATATTTAAACAGAAACTTTACAAAAGAAGATAAACAAATGGCCAATAAACAGATAAGAAGATAAACAGATATCAGTAGTTATTAGGGGAATAAAAATAAAGCCTCACAATGAGATACTGCTACAGAATCATAAAAATGACTAAAATAAAAAGACTGAAAACACCAAGCATTGGCAAGGATATATGAAGCAAGTCAAATGATCATAGATTTCTGCTAGGAATGTAAAATGGCATAGCCATTTGAGAACAATCTAGTTATTATGCACATTATCTCTTCTAGATGTTTATCCAAGAGAAATGACTTCAACTGTCCAAAGAAGTACTAGCACATGAATGGTCATAAAGGTTTCATTCATAATAAACAAAATTTAGAAACAATTCAATTGTCCATCCAATAAATTTTGGTATATAGGAAGTCCTCTACATACAAACCTTTAAGTTGCAAACTTGGAATGGAACTTGTTTGAGTGTAAGAGACTTACTGTATAGCTGATTGTGTTAGTTGGGTACTTAGGCTAACTTTATTGGACTTATGAACAAATTGGACTTATGAACATGCTCACAGAATGGAACTTGTAGGGGATTTACTGTAAATTTTTGGGGTCTTCCCCTCGACTCTGCATTAAATAGAAGAGCTGAGGTCAATCTCATTCAAACCAACCCACAAACTCACGTGCAAGAAAAATAAGCGTTATTGTAAGTCACTGGAATTGAGGTTGCTTTTATGTAGTGTTGCTGTGGCAATAGTTAAGTGATTCATACTATTGGGGGTGTTGTGGACTGAATTGCATCCTCCCAAATTTATATATTGGAGTGCTCACTCCCAATGTGACTGCATTTGGAGACAAGGCCTTTAGGGACGTAATTCAGGTTAAAGAAGTCACAAGGATGGGGCCCTAGTCTGATAGAACTGATATCCCTATAAGAAGTGAAAGACACACAAGAAAGCCTGTTTTCTCCATGCATGCACACAGAGAAGAGGCCAGGTGAGGACACAGTGAGAAGGCAGCCATCTGCAAACCAGATTTGATTAGATTCATGGGAATGGTGGTGAGAGGAGAGGAAGGGAAGGTCACCTTGTTCCTTGGAGACCATTGCAATGCCTCAGGAGTTTGCTCCATGATATGGGGAGTCTTTGGAATGTTTTGAACATAAGTTAGACAGAGAGATCTACCTTTTATAGGGATGGTTGGACAACTACATGAGTACAGACTGAAAGAGAGAAAGAGACATAATTCTTTGTAAGGCTGAGAAAATAATTAGAGTCAATGTGTAGAAAGGGCTGATTTTCTAAGTAACTCACTAGCTGGCTAGTGCTAGCGAACTCACTTGCTCACTTGCTCGCTCACTCACTCATTCTAATTAACTGACAGGGAAACTCTAATTAACTCCAGGGAAACTGGCTGCTCGGTCATCTTGAGAGTTACGCTCAGCAGCTTGTCACTGGTGCTCCCAGTGGATGCCAGGGATATTGATGTTGCGAAATTCTTTCATTGAATGAGATGTCAGACCCTGTCACATTCCAAATTCCTTCCAATCCTGAGAGTCTATGACTCTACAACATGTATCACTTCAATTTCTCCCAACTAGAATATAGGCTCTGAGTGCAGGGAGTTTCGCCTGTTCTGTTCATTGTTCTGTTTCTTGGTGCCTAGAATAGTGCCTAGGATACAGTAGGCACTCAATGCATATCTGTTATGTATGTGAATGTCTGATAAACTTATTTCTGAACCTTGAGCAAGATGCTTTTCTGCACCTCGTAGAATAAACAAGTTGGATTGGATGGCATTGACGACCTTTCTAGGATGGCCAGTCTGTGATCCCCATTTTCAACTCTGAGCCACTGTTCCTAAAGGGCTTTCTAGGCTACAAGGTGCACGGAGAGACTCTTATGGGAAGAAAAGGCAGGAATGAGTAAGGGCGAACCTAAGTCAAGGAGAAGATGAGTGCATGGGTAACCTCTGGGGCTGAAGACCAGGGCATTCTCTCAAAACAATGTGAATTGTTCTCTTTGACATGCACAGGGCTCTAACTTCAATGAGGGATGTTTCACTAGAAACCGAGGGTGCAAGACACTGAGGATTCATCCCCAGGATGTTGCTTTTGCTTCAAATGAGTCAGCCTGGTCAACAAAGTACTCACAGGGCTCCGAAGTTCTCCTGGGAAAACCAGAATAAATAGCAGCAGAGATTTCATTTAAGGGTATAGAAAATACATTTTTAATTTTGATGAAGTTCACAAATGACAACATTGACATTTCTTTAAACAAATAGTTCTGTCAAGGCACAGCATTACCATGTGTCCCCAGACACCCAAGAGGCAGTGATTTCATGTCCCCCTAAGGTTTAGCAGAGCCGCCAACGTTAATAGGATGGCTGACGGAGCCCAGATTTGCTACCAGACAAGCCAATGAAACATGCTGCCACATTTATTGGATACAGAATCAAATATAAAAAATATGCACAATAAATAACTGAAATGAGCTTATTCTGCATTTAGCATTAGTTCCTTTCAAACAAAGAAGATAGTTTTCAGTATCAAGAAGGATGCAAATATGTATGTCTTCTATGGATCTTTTCCTACAAATTGCTTTCATTACACATTAAAAGAAGTAGCATTCAGCTTCATTGTGACCTAGGAGGGAAAAACATAACTAGAATTTAGTTACTGATGGTCAGACTCTTGACATCTCTTATCCAATTTTCTCTTTATATTAATGTTAGGAGGTAGGTACCATTGTAGCCCTCAATTTACAGATAGAGAAACTGAGGCTCAGAGAGAGTTAATGGCTGATCAATGGTCACATAACTAGCAGAAGGCAAACAGTTCTTGAGCTCTTAATTCAGAGGTAAGTGGCATAGCAATGTATACTCTAAAAAGGTGATGCCATTACCTTTCAAATTCAAGTGCTAGAATAGTAACAATTTGAATGGCAAGGAACTGTGCTATAAATAAACAAGATCTATAATTCCTAACCTGATGATCTCAGTGTCACAAGGAGGGACTGCAAAAACAAAGAAAATGAATCTAGATTCTAGGGTTTCAGCTATTGGAACTTTGTGTCCTTTCTCCAAACACCAGTGTGGGTACCTTCCCTGGTAGATTATTTTTCAACCATATGGACTCAGGGAGGCTCAGAATATGAACTATACTCCTTTACACCTGGTAATCCATTCTCCCATGGATGAATGGGCATGGGCATGGACTATAGGGCACTCACCTTCTTTCCGGAGTCATTTAGTGGCTCAGACCTTAAGGTCCCTGCGACGCCGGCCAAAGGCTTTGGAACCCACATTGGTGGGCACGAAGTCACTCTTCACCACACCCCCTGATCTGCTGAGCAAGCCTGCCAGCCGATGGGTCACACATGTGGCAGTGTTGCAGGCTCTCTTCTGGGCAGTGATGCTGATTTGCAGAATGAAGAAAGAAGAGAAGGCCTGTGAGTGAGAGGTTGGAGGAAAGAGCCTGCCCCATGGGACCATCATGGAAAAAAGTTACTGCTCTGAAAGGCACCAATTAACCTTAAGTGTTTCTCTTAAACACAATTATCACAGAAGAAAATCATAAGGCCATTTGGGAAAAATGCCATGATCACTCTCCATAGACATTCCCAAGGGTGTCAGAAATCCCAAAGGTGGCTCTGGGTGGCTGGCCATGGAATACAGAGCTGTAACAGTGAATCTAACAGACTAAAAATCAGCAAAGGCTAATGAAACTAGAGTGAATTATGGTCCCACATCCAACCCCATCACAAGGACTGTAGAATCCATACCCCAGTCACAGGCACCAGATACCCCACTTAGGAAGATGAAAATTCCCCATCCTTACCTGGAAGAGGAATGGAGTTTGCAGCATTGAGTCCCAGACGTGCTTACCTGCTACCTAGCACTCCTATTCTTGCTGCTTGAGCTGGGTCACAGGAACCACCCACCATACCCTGTGTCCCCAGGGAAAGGCTACTTCTAAGCACAGGTCCTAGACACCATGTATCCTGAGACATGGGCCAGGGCAATGACCACCACATCTGAGGTCTTTTTAGAAAAATAGTTTTATTCCCCCAATGACCAGCACATTCAGAAACAGGACAGAGAAGCTGTGCTATGAAATTTTCGGGGGACTTAGGGGAGCCCTCACTCTCTGATCTTTTCCTGGGTGACTCTTCCACTCTGTGAACCCAGCTCTCTCTCCTCCCATCTGAGGTTCCAGACATTCTTTGCCACAAGGAAAGCCACTGATACCACCCCAAAGAACAATCAGAGAGGAACCACAAGCATCAAGTTATAGGAAGGAAGCAAGAAAGGAAATTAGAAAGGAGAGGGAGGAGGTTAGTTGGCATCCTGGGGCATGCCAACATGAGGTCGGTGGTCTCTCTCCAAGTCGCTGGCCATATCCCTTTTCTTGCCAGGTGCTCCAACCCCAATGGCAGTTTGGGGGAATGTGTGAAACTTGTTGAAGTCCTGAGTATACGTGCCCAGCATGCAAGTACTCAGATTACCGCACCGCTTAGGTCTGGGGCTGTCCAGGCTGTGGGGAAAAGACATGCCACACAGTGCCATGCATCAGGGTCTGTCCCCATGGGCAGTCACTCAGAAGGTTAGACCAGGCAGGGGGTGCGTTGAGTGGGAGCAGGAGTGACAGTCAGGAGGAGTCAGAGGTGCAAGGCTGTGTGGGGAAGGGCTGGGTGGGGAAGGGTGACCTCTTCTGGCATTCCACATGCTGTTCGGCCCTTCATGCTCAGCAGAGGGGTTCTTGGGGTGGATGCAGGTGCAACGCATGCCTCTGCCCGGACAGTGCTGGGACCTGACCAGGGGCTTGTCTCTGCTCAGGCTCAGGTGGCACAGGGAGCTGGGACTGGGGAAGGATGTTCTCCCTGGCCCTGTGACAACATGCACTTCTCCACGAATGCTCCAGACCTACCTCAGACACTGCTCTACCTGTCCCCTTCCCCTGCAAGGCCTTCATCTTCACCTTGAAAACGTGAAATGAAGGTTCCTTGCAGGTGAGAAAGAACAGCATACACGAGTGAAAGTCCTAAACCCTCCTGGGATGCCTGGTCCATCCCCTGGCTTCAAACTCACCACTCCTAGCTCGTGCTGGGAAGTCTCCCCAGTACTGCAAGGGCAATTCCTACTATGAGCGATTCCACACTTCCCATTTCATTTTCTAACAGCTTTCAGCAATGGAGTTTTTTAATGTGTCTAACCACAGTCTCTCCAGCTGTACCTTTGTTTTTCATGGAGCCTGAGAACGCTTGGGCCTCGGGGGCTGGTGGACAACACAGCCTGCTGGTCTCCTGGCCAGTGTGTTGTCTCCTACCTCCTGGAATACGCCTTCCGGGGGGAGGGTTCCGGGGTGGGGGGAGGTCCGGTGCTGGGCATTGGGGAGCCTCACCTGGAACCCTCTGTCTCCTGTTCCTGCCCCTGCTCCAGCTCACTGGCCTTCATCTGCACATAGTCCTGCACTAGTGCAGCCAGCAGGAGGCGCGCTTCCTCCTCACTGAGTGTAGCCATGTCAGGGCTGTTTTCCAAGGCAGGCCTGTGGAAGGAAACAAACCCAACGCAGGCAGAGAGCCTGCTCCCTCCCCAGGCAGCCAGGCTTCCTGGTCTCTGCTTTTTTTCCTTGAGGATACGACCACTGTGACTACCAGTGGACAGGGCACTGGTAGCCTCCAGGCAGTGGTGTGTTAGAGCCAGTGTGTGCAGGCTTGTGAAAGCTGATAGTTACATTTTCAGGAATTTTGCAAGTTGAGTGTGAAGTGCAACCATTATTAAAAATTACATGATAAAACTTAACAGTGCTGAATGCAAAAAAGGTTTCAGTCTTATACATTCGCATGTGAGAAATAGATAAACAGATCACATCAGCATCAAAAAACAATTTATTAGCCAACTAGTTAACCGATTAGGATGCAATTCAATTCTCGAATCATGACTGAATTGGATAAAAAGGTCAGTTACAGATACAAAATTTGGGAAAAAAACATTTTGTGAGAGTCAAATGGGCTACATGAAATTTACAATAAAGAGTATTGTATCTCTTATAACTATTTATAAATTGTGTTACGCATCTTTATATTAGAAAAATTTATATATGTGTATACATACATACAACCCCCCTCCCCTTTCCCCGCACCCATTTTTAAGCATTCAGCACACCACAATTAAGAAGGCATAGAATCGGTTGATCCCAGGGGGAGGAGGGACATGTGTTCCTGGTTTTAGGCTGTCTTACCTGAATGGTATTGCATTTAGGCTGCCTGCCTGATACAGGACCAAAATACTGAGTGCCAGGAAGGGGGAGAACTTCCGGAAGCCCATAATGCCTCTCTGCAAGGGAAGAAGGATGTCAGTCAGTGTCCACCTAAGTTTAGAGTTCTATGAGCCCACAGACCTGGACTCCTACCCAGTATCTGCCCTGCCTCTAACTCCCTGGCTTTGTGGCTTCAGCTGGTCACTATATTTCTTTCATCTTTGTTTTCTCATCAGCAAAGTGGATTGTTGGAGGGTCCAGTGGGCCTGTAGCACGCATAGTTTGACAAAGCTGGAGGAGTGATCCTCATGGTCCTAATCGTACCAAGGCCCCTCCCCCCCCAACACACACCAGTTAGCCATGTCTCTATGGAGGACACGCTTGGAGCCCTGATCACAACAGCTGCTCCATAAGGAAACCCATGTCCTCTCGTGGGGCTTTTGCATACACCTGGGAGGAAGAGAGACGGCAGAGTCAGAGAGAGAGGGAATATCTCTGCGGTTGGAATCTCTGAGAAACTGAAGAACTTATTGTAGTGCTCAGTTGCTCCGCCTTCTGGCAATTTAGCCCCCTGCAAGAACCAAGCTTAACTATCTTGGTGGGGAGCTGAGCCCTCCCGCTGGCTCTGGTTCTGAACCAACTTCCCCGGGACCGCCAGGCGCCAACGCGATCCCCGAACGCGCCGTCTGCGGAAAGCTCCTCCTGCGTCCTACTCTGAGCGCGGCGCCTGGGGAGCTGGGTGTCCGGAGACTGGCCTGAGCATGTGTGCAGTGCGGGGAGCGTGAGGCTGGAGTCCGCAGTTGCGCAGGAACAGCGGAGCAAGGACTGGGAATGTCCAATCCTACCCGGACTAACAGAGACTGTCTGATGAGACTGAAACCCCGCACGGAGATAAACTAAGACACAGACTAATGGAGAGACAGGGAGGGAAGGAGACGGAGCGAGAACTAGAATGGCACACCTGAGCAGGAATCTCGGGGCTCACCTGGCGGAAGGTGGCTTGGATCAGAGACGGCGGCGGCGGCGGCAGCGGTGTCCAGCCAGGACCCTGCGGAGGTGGCGGTAACACTTGGGCTGGGCAGTGGCTCAGATGGCTTCCAGCGCCGGCGGCCGCTCTTATTCCAGCCGCTGTGGGCCGGGAGGGGTCCCCGAGCGCAGAGCGACCAATGGGCGGAGGGGTCCCTTGCCCCAGCCGGATTGCGTCACTCCCACGCTTCCAGAACCTGGAGGATCCGGCAGGACGGCCCCACTTGTGTTTGCATTGAGGTCATTGATGGAAATGGGGGAGGGAGGGCGATGGGGGACCAACGAGAAACGCCCTTAAAGTAAGCGGGAATTTGAGGGCAGTGTGACGTCACGTCATGGTAAATGTCACGTCTTCAGTCCCGCTTGCTTTTGAACCCGTACTTCACCCCCCCCCAGTTGTGCGGTTTGGAGGGTAGGGTCCAGGGTCATGGGGACTCCTGGCGCCCCCAAGTCTGACCCTAGACCCCCGCCCAAGTGACACTTGAAGGGTTCATGGCTTCGGGTGTGTTCTGAGACCAAGAGGGCTGTCTGATTCCAGTGGCTGCTGTCCCCCACAGAGGGTCAGGGTTCTGGGGAAACAGGAGGTGGAGCTCGGAGCAAGAATTTGTTAGACCCGAGTTCCATTCAGTTGCGACAATTCCAGGCTATGTGATCGTGGGCAGGTAATGTCACAGAACCTCGATGTACTCATCTTTGAAAATGGTACCATAGTTCTCAATTTGAAGGAATGTTGTGAGAAGTAGTCCAGTGCCTGGCTCCCAGGTAGGTGGGGATTTAGAAGAGTTTCTTGGTCCGCATGGGCCATACCTAAGATTTCGTTGGATGCATTCTGAATCCCCCCCTCACCGGACTGCCTGAAGTCACGCTGGACGGTCCCAACTCTTCAGATCTGATACCTATGTGAAGAGAAGGAAGATGACCAGCTGGGCCCAATGAGCGAGTTGGACAGATGCCAAAGCCTCCATCCAGCCTCCAGCCCTTTCCGTTCCTACCCTGCCATCCATCACCTCTCATTCGGTCCACCTGCCTGAGCCATTTGCACAGCTGTGCCTTTGCTTAGGGCTGCTGCTTGCCCAGGTGTCCCAGTCGCATCCAATTCCGACCCCGCATCCCTACTCCTGCGCTTCCGGTCCTCGACTGAAGGGCAGGCAGGCTTGGCAGTGCTGTGGAGTCCCTGCCCAAAGTAAAGCTCACGCTCACCTCCAGTCACACCCTTCCACACACAGACTGTCTTCCAACATGTGCCTGCTCCACGAAGCAGGACGCTCCAAAAGCAGACACTGGCGCACGGGGCTACCCTTACGGGTTCACTCTCAATCTTGTCCCAAGCCCACCTGTGAGTCTCTCGTGCGGTCGCGTCCACACACCCGCATAACGACGGCCTGCTGGCATCGTACCTGCACACACACTGGAGAGTGGCGCTCTCCATCACACCAAATTACGCACGGCCTCGGCAACTCAAACCTCGTGAAACCGGGTTTCAAGACCACTCCGCCTGAGCGTCCAGCTCCAAGCGCGCCCAGGAGGGCCGAGGTCCCGACTGAGGCACTTGCTGCCCGCAGCGGCTGGGGTGAGGAGAAAGAAGCTTCTCGGCGTCCCCGGGATCTCCGGTTCTGAGCTCGCAGCGCGAGATCCGCAGCCGCCCATCCGCACGCTGCAAGCGGTGAGCGCAGCAGCGTCATCCCGGGGCTCTGGGGGAGAACCCCGGCTCGCGGTTCCCCCAGGGAGAGCAGAAATTATCGCCCAGGTGAGCTGTGAGCGGCCCGAGCCACGGAGCTCCGGGTCACCCCTGTGTCCCGTCCGCACGCCAGTCTTCAGTCCCCCAGCACCCTATTTCCCAGGCCACATCTGCCTCGCGCTGCATCTCTGCTCGCTCGCGGGTGGGTGGCCTCCGCGCTCAAGGAGGCAGCAGGAAGGCCTAATTTCCAGGATGCCTTTAACGGATTCTCCCCCTTCTTAACTTCTGGGCGGCACCAACACGAGGGACTAAAAACTTGGAGCTGGGGACCCGGTGTCTGAGACTCTCACTCTTCGAGGACCCGACACTGGGAGAACTGACCCGGGCGGACGCCGCGCGCTGGGGAAGGGGAGCTGCGTCCCGGGCAGGGCTCAGGACCGCGGATCCCGGGCGCGGTGAGACCTAGAGCGTGCTGGAGGTAGACGTTCCCTACTGAGACCCATTTCGGAACTTCGGGTCTTTTTAGCAGTTTAGGTTCTGAACCTGGGCCTGGGTTCTCGGTACCGAGCCGCGTGGCAACCTGCAAAGGCCGCAGTGCGGTCACCGCGTGGGGCGTAGTGTTTGGGCCGCTGCCTCGTGGGTCTGTTGCAAAAGCCTATTTGCGCTCGGCTACCAATACTTCTGCGGTAGCGACTTCTTCCTAGACCAGAGGTTTCTAACGTAAGGACCTCCTGGAAGATGCTTGCCTGTAATACGCATTTTCTTAAGGAGCGATCTCCTGGCTTTCACCCGTGCAAGGGAGACCGCGACATGGTTAAGAGACAACTACTCTAGAAGCAGGTTTTTGTGGCCATGCCACTTTGCGGGATCGGTCGCGTGTACCTTCAGCCTTCAGAACACAAATTCCTCTGTGAAATCTTTGGTGGCAGCAAACCACAGGCTGGTGCCGTGGGGGCGCTAACCACAGCCTGCACCCAGAGGGCGCTGGCGTAGCCTCCAGCAATCTCAGGTCTGTCTCTTCGGGAAGGGAGGGCCGAGGACGAACTCATTCCGCAAGCGCTCGAGTGTGTAGGAAGTGCCTGGAGCCTTGCTGGGGGCCAAAGGTAATTTTTTTTTTAAAAAGTCATTTTATTTGCCAATTAACACCATGCCAGACGCACTAACAGGCGCTCTGCCAATGTGAAATGAACGAAAACTAATTCATTCTGGCAAATTCACCAGTCGATTTTTACAAGCAGCCCTCAGAAAATCCGGGCGGAGTCGGAGCGGCATTCCGCTTGCATTCCGAAATTAGCGTCCACTGGACTCCTCCCATTTTATTTAGCACACCGAGTTGGTTCTCTGGCGGAAGTTTTCAGGAACGAGGCAGGGCTGTAAGGGTTTCCCCTAGGGTTCTTTCCAAAGACTAGGATCTCCTGGTGAGAAATGCAAAACCGTCCTCTGAGTGAACCCAAAGGATGTTGGCACCTTCGCGTGGGCGAATTGCTTAGATTTCGTCCCGCTATCCTTGGAACTTCTCTGAGTTTTAGTACTAAACAGAGCATGATCTAACGAAAGTCGCTAAGGAAAGCAGATTTTAAACTAGCCCTTGATTTTGCTGTCTTTTTTTTTTTTTTTGGAGTCGGAGTCTCACTCTTTGTCGTCCAGGATGGAGAGCAGGGGCACCCTCACGGCCACCGCAGCTTAGACCTGCTGGGCTTTGGCGATCCTTTCACCTAAGCCTTCCAAGTAGATAGAACTACAGACGCACGCCACCACACCTCGCTAGCTTTTGTGATTTTTTTTTTTTTTTTTTTTTTTTTAGAGACGCGGTGTAACCAAGTTTCCCACGGTGGTCACCAACCCCCCATATCAGGCAAAAATCACGCCTCGTCCAACCAAAGTGCTGGGTTTAAACGCTTTTCCCCCCCTTTTGCGT
>CAUYQG010286285.1:0-37955 GCA_963574415.1 Tarsius wallacei | reverse complement strand
TAGGTCCCAATTTGGAGGCTGGGCAGAGCTGTGCAGAGCTGGGCCTGCAAAGCTGTCTCTGCCTGGCCTGGGACAGTGAAAATGACTGTGGTGGTCTCCTCTTTACCAGGCATGGGCTTCCTCCTCTCTGACCCTCCTGGATCCTCTCTCTCCACCGATTGGACTCTGGACTCCAGCTGATCTCCAGTCAGCGGGGAGGGAGCCGGGAACTCCATGGGGCTGGGAGCCAAGGCCCTAGGTGGTGGCACAGTGCATGGGACCAGCTGCAGCAGTCACCCTCTACGGAGGTGATGTCAGCAATGGTGTCAGCGCATTGCATGGGAATGGCTGTAGCAGTCACCTTTCATGGAGGCAGCAGTAGCTGCAGTGGTGGCATGAGGAACCAGCAGCAGCAGCCACCCTTTGTGGAGATTATCACAATTTGACTTGTTGCATTGAGCATTCAGCAGTTTTTGACCAAAAATTATATGACCCTCCTGCCCCATCCTCCCTATTCAGCCAATCTTGCCTGAGTAGCATTTTTTTGGTCTCCCTGGATGAAAAAAGATCTCAAGGGAAAATATTTTGCCAATGTGAAAGAGGTGAAACACAAAACAGCAAAAGCAGTAAAAGGCATAAAAAATGATGAGTTCAAAAACTATTTTGGGCAGTGGAAAAAGCATCTTGTTAGGTGTATTGAACCAAGCGGTGTGCATTTTTAAGGTGATTGAAATTTTAATATGTAAAAATAAATATACAATAATACAATAAATTCCATTTTGGGGGATGGTGACCTTTGTATGGATATCAATGATGGCTAATTTTATATGTCAACTTTCTATCCCTTATAGATGGAGATTTTCTTTATAGATGTAAATTTCTGTCACAAAAAGGACATTACTTAGAATTTCTCCTATGTTTGCATTTTCTCAAAATAACAGTGCAGAATGATCACACCAAAGAAGCATATTTTCAGGTGGCATATTCTGGTCTCCTACGGTCATATATTGGATTGTGCCCTAAATTATATCAACATTTTGTTTTTGTTATAAAAATTATTTATGTAGAAAAGCTCATTGTGCACTGTATTTCTTTTGGGCACTATTTTGTATAAAATAAATTAATTTGTATTATCTCAAATATTATGCTCAGTTTTTTAGCTATCTGATTTTATTCATTGTCATTTATTTTTCTCAAGAGATTCTTAAATTTTAGACAATCAGTATTACCAGTCTTTATTATGCCCCCTAGTTTTTGTTTTATGATTAGAATATCAGCAGACTTACACTTGAAATAAATTTACTTATATTTTCTTAAGTATTTTTATTTTTTCTTTTATTTATTTTGTCAAAATAAAAGAAAATCGAGATAGAATTTTAAGAGTGTATTGTGCATACAAGAAACCATTTGCAAGCTAGGAGACCTCAAAACAAAAAATGGCAAAAAGTCTCAATTTTACAGCTTCACAACGTAATTTATAGGACATAAAAGAAAGAGTATTTTAACCATTTTCATAAATGACTTTTATACATTTATTTAAAGTCAAACAGAGCTGCTTAAGCTGATTTGTTTATAGCTAATTGATTAATTTCACTGAAGTATGCTGAGAAGGACAACAAAAGGTTTACATTTGTGATTTGTTTATGTGTAAGTTTAACGTTTTTGAAAAATCAGCATGATGTAAGTTTTGGTTGTATAGCTATGGGTAGTTGGCCTTGAGGTATCTAAACTGTGGCCTTCTTTTTTTTAATCAATTTTTTAACAGTGTTTACCTTTTTACCTTACTGAAATCTATATTAGTGTAATAAGTGAGGTACCTGTAAACAGTATAGTTTCCAAAATTATAGTCATTTCTCCCAACACGATTTATCAAATAATCAGATTTTCTCATGCATATTTGAAATGCCACCTTTATATTATTCAAAATCTGCAAATGTATTTCGGTCTGTAATGACTTTTCTAGTCAATTCCGTTGACCTAATTTATATTGAAATGAATAAAATATGAAATATTTAATCTGAAACACCTATAATAACCTGTAATTGCTAGATAAACATAAGTAACTCCATTTTGTAACAGATCTTCCATGTTAACCTAGGAATAACCCCCTTATGTAACCTTCCTGTAATCATCCCACACACTTTTGGTGGTTGGAAACTCCCTAGTTGCATAAATTCTGTGACCATCTGTACCCCTTACTGATCAAATGGATTGCCAAGAAATATCAATCAAACTGTACAACTTCTGTAATTTTTACCTTTAAATACCCACTACTCACTCTGCTGCCGAGAGTTATTTGGGACTCTAGTTCACTCTCGGTCACCGGCATCAATAAAGAACTCATAGTCTGACCTTCTCTGTGTGTTGGCGTCATTTCTCTCAATCCAGCTATAGCATTTGGAGGCCCCAGTGAGATAGTCGCCACCCTCAGGAGGTGACCTTGCTCCAGCTCTCCCAGGTTCGGTGGAGGAGTTATAGGTGAGGTGCCCTCTGAGTCATTCCAGGGCCCCATAGCTTCTCATCTGGCTTGGAGGGGGAAGGAGAAACCCTGATTTCCTCCCACCTCAAAAATTTCTGAGTCCGTCTGAGTTCTCCTAGGAGGTAAGAATCTGTTTAATCTGTATGCAGCCACAACTCTGTTAGGGAGGAGGAAGCCTGATGAGGCCACTTCTTAGATTTTGTTCATTGACCCAAGATATTGGTAGAACAGTGTCTCGGTTTAGTATCTGGTTTCTGTTTGCAGTGTCTCGGTTTAGTATTTGATTTCTGTTTGGGTACCTGCTTTTATTTCTGATTGCTTATAACATTGGCCCCTTTCCATTCTTTGCATCCTTGCTGTGCTCTTTGCTACAGGGCTTGCTTCTGCTACACCTCGAGATTGACATTTAGGCTATAAACTTTTATTAGCCTTTGCTTATCCCTTTTTAATTGGAGGTCTGCTTCTCATCAGGTGCCTCCTGTGATTTACTGGTTTTTAACAATGTGGGGTCTAAGGCCCCCAAGCCTACAAATCCCTTCTCTGTCAGGTTCACAGAGGATTACAGAGTACTCTCTCATAGGGCAAGATCCGGACCCTCTGCAAAATCAATTGGTAATGTTGGATGGCCCTCTACAGGGTCTCTGGATGTTCATGTTACTTGGGTTGAATTTGTTTTGTTTGTTCTGTTTATGACCATAACACTGTTTTCTGGTTTCAGAGCTCTGATTTTGATTTTTTTTAGTTTTCTCTGTTTGTTTTTGTCTTTCTTTCTCCCTTTTCCACTGGTATTGCTTATACAGTTCAGCCAGTTCTAACCAAAAATGTAAACATCATTTAAACCTATATAGGTGTTATTGAACTGCCTATTGGGACAAAGTTTAGCCATGCAAGCTGGTTCCAATTTTGTCAGAAATATATTTTAAATTTGAATATCTTAAAATAATAATAAACTTGTTTGTGGCTGAAAATTTTTTTTAAAAGGTTATTAAATCTAGATTTGTTTAATTATGTTTACATATATAGCTGTTATATGTTTTGTTCAACATACTACCAAATTGGCTTTCAAATAAATAAAATGCATATAACTTTAATGATTAATCACAATATAAAAATATATCTTTAAAACTGTCAACATATATTTCATCAAACATTATAAAATTACAAGCCTAGCCAAGGCCAGAATAATCTCTATTTATATAAATGCTTTGTTATAAGTATGACTAATTTAAAATAGTTGGTTCTAAACTGCTAAACCTTCTGAATTATCAGGAAAATGCTAAAACCTGATTGACCAGGAAATAGTTTTCATAAGTAATTAAGCAAGCTGCTATAAATAAAATAATATATAAATAAAACAATGCTTATGGGTAAACTCTTCATGTAATTTCAAAAATCTCAAAATTATTTTAAAGGTCCATTAAGTGTCTGAGTTACTTTCAATTAAAAAAAGAAGCTATAATATGAAAAAAATACAGGGACAACAGAGTCCAAGCACATCATCATCAATGGTATGTAAAAATCAAGATAAAAATCATGAAGGAGAATTTATAAAGAAAAAAATCTTGGTATATAATCAAGTTAGTTATAATTTTTTTCTCCTGTTCTAACTGCTGTTATGACTTAAAAGACAGTGCAAATTTGCTATCAGCCATTTGTAATTGCTAACAGTTAATTGCAATTTTAATTTGTTTTTCCACCCAAACTTGCAAGTGCTCTAATAAATTTTATTTCCAACTTTACCATGTGTTAAAACATTAATGTTAAATAACACCACTATTTGGGGGTATATAAAGGCAGAAATCATGTTATATCAGGCTTGCTAAAGTTGTATTTTATAAACAAAAGAATAAATTACCTGTTGTGCCTAATTAGCACCCTCTTATAAAACAGGTAAAACTTTAAATGCTAAATACCTTCCATAACATGATAAGGTTTAAAAACTGGCCTATGCCTAGTACATCTGCCAGATAAATAAGGTGCTGGGTACTCTATGTGAGCACAGTAAAAATGAGAACTGATCATTCTCACCTAGTTGTCGCATTGTAGTTCTAATTGTGAGGTGTGGACAATTTGTGCCTTGCAAGTAAAACTACAGTTTAGCAATTTTTAAAGGTTCTTAACAACTTTGCCCATTTATAATTAAAAATAAGTAAGAACAAACCATTACACATCCATGTGGTCTGTTCACTCTAAAAGGCTTTGCATCAGACTGTCACAAGCATAGAAATGGTTTAAAATTTCATATGTATAACCTAAAACAAATGAGCTTTTAAGTTTTTTTAAATCAAAACAAAATAGTGTCAGCAGGGAGGGCAGCAGAACCAGAGGGCCAAAAAGGCACCCCAATTGGTAGTTGCAATTATCAACCAAAACTCCAAGTGCCCATCAAAGACCTGGTAAAAACAAACCTGCTAAGGGGATGGTGTCCACTGCTCATGGGTACAGCCTGTGGGGACACGGGAAACATAGTTGCCCCAAAGAGGCCTAACCTCCTGGACCTTGTCTACTGTACAGGCCAATAAGCCATTGGGAAGCAGGTGCACTCTCTTCTTAAGAGAGGAAAGAAACACTTGGCTCACAAATAATGGTCACCTATGGAGTCCTACAAACCTGTTAAACTGCCTGGCACTGGCTCACCATCACCCTAACAACTCCCCAGATAAACCAGGGCATTGGAACACAAATTAATTTTTAATTTAACACAGGTGCCAACCTTTTAGTCCTGACCATCCATGTTGAAATCATATAACTTTATCCAAAAGAATTTTACCCTCTACATATCAGAGGGGAAAAATATAGCCTTTGGCTGCTAGGACAAACATACAGTCCAGCCCAAGGACAAAAGTGTGGTCCAGATATAAAGACAGTAACATACTTATCTAAATAATTGAACAATACAACAAAAGGATGGCCATCTTGCCTTCAAACTTTAGCAGCCACTGCCATACTAACTTAAAAAACTAATAAAATTACTTATAAACAGCATATTAATATGTCTATATGATACATTTTTGTTCTATAATAAAATAACTGGCCAAGCTCGGTGGCTCAACCTGCAATACTAGCACTTTGGGAGACCGAGGTGAGTGGATTGCCTCAAACAGACTGGTTGCTAATTTTTTTGTATGTATTGTACTCAGCCTTTACCTCTTATTTTTGTAATTCCACTTGTTTGGGGTTTTGATGCAGGATTACTTACTATAGCTCCTGCAGATTGAAAATGTGGCAAAAAGTCTCTGTTAATAATATCCTATCTTCTATGTGTAGGATGTGTTATTTCCCTACTATGTTATGGTGTTACTTCTTAATTTGTTTCCCCCCTCTTGGAATAACTTACCATACTACCTATACTTTTTCTTTAACCTCATTCACATCAGGAAAGGTCTTAGCAATCCAAAACAGGACCCATGATTCACCTCTGGTCCAGTTTAAAGTAAACCCTCCTGACTTGTCACAAATAGAAAAGGAATGTATATCTGGAAGCCTGTACCGTAAACATGGTATACAAAATCATTACTACAGCAAATCATGCAAACAGTGGGCAGCCCCCAGTTATATAAAGGATGTAAACTTTTATCTCTGCCCCAGTAACCCCACTGACCACAGTTGTAATAAGGAAAACAACTTCTTTTGCCCAGACTGAAAATGAATCACCATTGCAACTTACAGTGGGGGGCCTAATGACACCTCTGGCTGGGTACTGGCCCAGGACGTCCTATATATAAAGGTTATCAATCCTCTCCATTTTTCCTGGAGTACAGGAAATACCTGGGGTATATGACTCTATATAAATGGGTATGACCATGATGCCTTATTCACCATCCAGTGGCAAACAATCACCTATAAAACCACTCCAAACCAATAGGATCATTGACAGAGCTGAAGGATCCCCTGTTCAGTTACCACCAGCCGCCACCTCAACCTCTGCCTTCTGCCAATCAAACCACAACCCCAGGTTCATTCCAACAACTCTTGAGTTCACCTCGACTGCTCCCAAACCTGGCCTATCAACCCCCTAGTCTTTTTCCTATGTTAAATAATATGTACTCTCTGCTTAACACCACTATGCCCCAGGTGAACTCAGATTGTTGGCTTTACTTAAAGCCAAAACTCCTATTATCTGGAGAATTAACTGCACTCTGAAAATGGTTCGCATTACTCTAGGTAATGTAACTGGTAAGGCCTCCTGTCTCATAACTCCAGGTTACAATCTAACCACTCCTCCATTCTCTGATATTTGTAACTTGTCTCTCATCTCAACCATGGCCAAATCCATAACTTACCTGGCTCCTGACAACACCTGGTTGGCCGGTCCCACAAACCTTACCAAGTGTGCTACTACCAAAAGGTTAATTAATCAGTCTACTTTATATATTACTGTTCATGTGCGACCTCAAGGTTATACTTATAGTGGTCCTGAAAAAATCTTCTACTCAATCCACCCCTGGTCTTCCAGTTGCTTGTTCAAAACACACTGTTCCCTTGTTAGTACCTACTTTAGTTGAGCTAAGTGTAGCAGGAACAGCTGCAATCGGCACCACTGCTCTGGTTCATGAAAAACTGGGTTTATATAACCCTGCCCCCAAAAATTAATGCTGACCTAGAAAATTTGCAATTTACCAGGGACCAACTCCATGACCAGGTAAAATCCCTAGCTAAAGTTGTCCTTCAAAATCGTAAAGACCTAAACTTTCTTTTTCTATCTCAAGGTGGACTCTGTGTAGCCTTTGGAATAGCTGTTACTTTTATGCCAACAAATCTGGAGTTATTAAAAATACCCTTCAAAAAATCTGAGAAAATTTAGACAAATGACAAAACAAAACAAAACAAAAAACATAATAAATCCTGGTTCCAATCCTTGTTCAATTAGAACCTATGGCTAACAACTCTTGTCACTGGTCTAATTAAACCCCCTCGTACTTCTCCTCCTTGGTTTGCTCATAGGGCCCTGCATAATAAATTGAATTATTTGATTATTCATCTTGTCAAACAACAAATCAGTTCTGTAAAACTTATGTATATGAAACCCCACTATAATAATATACTTCTGACTGATAAGTCAATGCACTGACTAGTGAACAAGTAAAAGGGGGGAATGAAATGAATAAAATATGAAATATCTAATCTGAAAAACCTATAATATCCTGGAATAGTTAGCTTGACATAAGTAACTCCATTTTGTAACAGATTTTCATGTTAACCTAAGAATAACCCCCTTATGTAACCTTCCTGTAATCATCCCGCACACCCACATTCCTGTACCTTTTGGTGGTTGGAAACTCCCTAGTTGCGTACATTCTATAATGATCTGTACCCATTACTAATCAAATGGATTGCCAAGAAATATCAATCAAACTGTACAACTTACGTAATTTTTACCTTTAAATACCCAACTACTTACTCTGTTCACCACTGAGAGTTATTTGGGACACTAGTTCACTCTCAGTCACTGGCATCAATAAAGGACTCATAGTCTAACCTTCTCTGCATGTTGGCATTATTTTTCACAATCCAGCTATAACGGTATTAACTCAGAACCAGTAGTTAATTATTGGTGATTAACAGTTACTTTAAGATGTACTAAAGTCACTCCTTCTTATTACACAAAATTTTCAAAAGTTTTCCTAAATTTAAATTTTTTAATAGATTGGATTTATTTCTTTATTTCCAAGATTAAAATTATTAAAAATGTAGAGCAAATTTCCAGAGTAAGATTTTTTAATTTACTTTTAAAATTATTATTATTATATGTGTGTATATATAAATACATATATATATGTAAAATTTCAATACCTTTGAGGAGTACAAATAATTTTTGGTCTGGGCTTTAAGTGTACCAACTGGCCCCGCCTATGAACATTGTATCCAATACGTGATTTTCTGTCTCTCCACCCCCTATCTTCCTTTCCCTTCTGAGTCTCCAGTGCCCATTATACCATTCTTTATGTCTTTGCATAACTAAAGATTTAGCTCCCACTTGTGGGTGAGAACATGCAGTGTTTGGTTTTCTGTTCCTGAGTTAGTTCATTTAGGATGATGTTCTCCATTTCCATCCAAGTTACTGCATAAGACATTATTTTGTTCTTTTTGATAGCTGAATAGTAGTCCATAGTGTACATATACCATATTTTCATTATCCACTGATCAAGTGATGGGCATTTAGGTTGATTTCACATCTTTGTTATTGTGAATTGTGCTGTGATGAACATACAGGTGCAGGTGTCTTTCTCATATAATAAACTCAGTTCTTTTGGGTAGATACCTAATATTGAGATTGTTGGATCAAAAGGTAAATCTACTTTTAGCTCTTTGAGAAGTCTCCATACCACTTTCCATAGAGGTTGCACTTCCCATCAGAGTGTATAAGCATTCTCTTTTCTCTTTATTTGTGCCAGCAGCTACTGATTTTTTTTCCCTAGTGGTCATTTTGACCGTTATAAGGTGATCTCTCATTGTGGATTTATTTGCATTTCACTGATGAATAGTGATGTTGAGCATTTCTTTTTTTTTTAGCCATTTGTATATCTTCTTTTGAGAGATATCTGCTCATGCCATTTACCCACTTTTAATGTGATTATTCACTTTTTTTCTTGATGATTTGGTTGAGTTCTTTGAGTCTAGACATTAGTCCTTTGTCAGAGATATAGTTTGAAAATATATTCTCCTATTCTGTAGTTTTCCTATTTGCTCTGTTAATAATTTCTTCTGCTGTGCAGAAGCTTTTAAGTTTAATTAACTTCCACTTGTTTATTTTTGTTTTCTTTGGATTTGCTTTTGGGGTTTTGCCCATAAATTCTTTGCCCAAACCAGTGCCCACAAGAGTTTTTCCTAGGTTTTTTTCTAAGATTTTTATGGTTTCAGGTCTGACATTTAAGTCTTTAATCTATCTTGAGGTGGTTATTTTTATTTTTATTTTTTTGTATACAGAGAGAGATAGGGATCAAGTTTCATTTTTCTGCATGTAGCTATCCAATTTTCCTGCACCATTTGTTGAATAGGGTGCTTGTTCTCTAGTGTATGTTTTTGTTTGCTTTGTCCAAGATCAGCTGGTTGTGGGTATTTGCGTTGATTACTGGATTCTTGATTCTGCTTCATTGGTTGATGTGTCTGCTCTTGTATCAGTACCATGCTGTTTTGGTTACTACAGCCTTGTGGTATAATTTGAGGTCAGGTAACATGATTTCTCCAGCGTTTTTCTCTTTGCTTAGGATTACTTTGCTACTCTGGGTTAAGGTTCCATATAAATTTTAGAATTGTTTATTCTAATTCTGTGAAAAATGACATTAGTATTTTGATAGGGATTGCACTGAATCTGCAGATTACTTTGAATAATGTGATCATTTTAAGAGTATTGATTATTTCAAGCCATGGGCATCGCATATTTATTCATTTATTTGTGTCCTCTACAATTTTGTTCATCAGAGTTTTGTAGTTCTCCTTTTAGAGATCTTTCACCCCCTTGGTTAAATATATTCCTAGGTATTTTAGCTTTTTGGCTACCATTTTAAATGGAATCAAGCTGATTTAATTCTCAGCTTGATTGTTATTCATGTATAGCAGTGCTGATTTGTTTGTGTTGATTTTGTATCCTCAAATTTTACCAAATTTATTTATCAAGTCCAGGAGTCTTTAGAAGGAGTCTTTAGGATTCTATACTTATATTTTCAGCACCGATAGTTTGATTTCTTATTTTCCAGTATGGATACCCTTACTTTCTTTTTCTTGCCTGATTGCTCTGGCTAGGACTCCCAGAACTACATTGAATAAGATTGGTGAAAGTGGACATCTTTGTCCTGTTACTGTTCTGAATAAGAATGTGTTCAACTTTTCTCCATTCAAGATGACATTGGCTGTGGTTTTATTGTATACAGCTTTTATTATTCTGAGGAATGTTCCCTCTATGCCTACTTTGCTCACAATTTTCATTATGAAGGAATGCCTGATATTATCATATGCTTTTTCTGCAACTATTGAAATGATCATATGATTTTTGTTTCTAATTATGTTTATATAGTAGATTATATTTATTGACTTGCATATATTGAACCACTCTTTCACTTGGTCCTGACAAAAATAATTTTTTTGTATTTTTGAATTTGATTTGCTAGTATTTTGTTGAGAATTTTTCATGTCAATGTTCATAAGTGATATCAGTCTGTAGTTTTCTTTTATTGTGTCTTTTCCCGGCTTTGGTGTCAGAGTGATACTGGCTTCATAGAATGAGATAGGGAGGATTTCCTCCTCTTCAGTCTTGAGGAATAACTTCTGTAAAATAGGTATTAATTCTTCTTTAAAGTTATGGTAGAACTCAGCTGCAAGTCTATCAGGTCCTAGATTTTTTTTGTTTGGGGGAGATTTCTAATTACTGTTTCAATCTTGCTACTCATTATTGGTCTGTTCAGTGCTTCTATTTCTTTCTGATTCAAGTTGGGGGTTGTATGCTTCCAAGAACTTATCCATTTCCTCTAGATTGTCTACTTTGCATAGAATTGGTCATAATAGATTATCTTTTGAATTTCCGTGTTATCAGTTATAATGTCTCCATTTTCATTTCTGATTGCATTAATTTAAGCCTCCTTTCTTTGTTTCTTAGTCTAGCTACTGGTCTATCAATTTTGTTTATTTTTTCAAAGAACCAACTATTGTTTCACTGCTCCTTTGTGGTGTTTTTTATTTGTTTGTTAATTTTAATTTCATTTAGTGCTGCTTAGACCTATGTTATTTTTTTTCTTTTGCAAGCTTTGGGTTTGGCTTGTTTGTGTTTTTTAGTTCCTTGAGGTGTTATGTTAGGTTGTATATATGTGATCCTCCAGTCTTATTAATGTACATCTTAAGCACTATCCGTTTTTCTTTGAGCACAGCTTTGGCTATGTCCCAGAGGCTTTGATAACTTGTTTCATTGTTGTCATTGATTTCAAGAAATTTTTAAATTTCCATCTGGATTTTGCTGTTGACCCAAGGATCATTAAGGAGCAGATTGTGTAACTTCCATATTTTTGTTTGGTTTTGCAAGTTCTTCTTGAAGTTAATTTCTGATTTTATTTCACTGTGGTCTGAGATGATTGATAGGATTTCATTTTTAAAAATTTATTGATACTTGATTTGTGGCCTATCATATGGTTAATCTTGGAGAATGTTCCATATGCTAATGAGAAAAGTGTATATTCTGCAGTTTGGAGATGAAATTTTCTGTAGATGTCTGTTAGTTCCAATTGCCCTAGAGTCCAGTTTAACTCCAATATTTCTTTGCTTACTGTCTGTATTGATTACCTGTCTACTTCTGGCAGTGGGGTATTGAAGTCTCCCACTATTATTGTATTGCTGTCTATCTCTCTTTTTTAGTCAAGTGGAGTTTACTTTATAAAGCTGAGGGCTTTGGTGTTAGGTGCATATATATTTAAAATTGATATATCTTTTCATCAAACTGATGCCTTTATCATTAAATAACCATCTTTGTCTTTTTTTACTGTTGATAATTTAAAATCTGTTTTATCTGATATGAGAAGGGCTACTTCTGCTTGCTTTTGATTTTCATTTGTGTGAAATATTTTCCCCACCACTTTACCTTGAGTCTATAATAGTCTTTGTGAGTTAAGTGAATCTCTTGAAGGTAGCACAAAAAAAATTTTTTCCCATTATGCCAGTCTATATCTTTTTAGTGAGGCATTGAGGTTATTTATGTTCAAAGTTAATAATATGTAAAGTACTATTCTATTTATCATACTTCTTGTAGTCTGGTTGCTTTATTTATTTATTTAATGTCTTTATTGTGTTGATGTTTCATAAGACATGTGAGCTCCATGATTTCCATCATTTTCTACTGATGCATTCTACTGACCTTTTGTTTCAATATTTAGAACTCCTTGGTATATTTCTTGTAGAGTTCATCTAGCGGTGACAAATCTCCTCAGCATTTGCTCATCTGTGAAAGTCTTCATTTCCCTTTCATTTACAAAACTTAGTTTTATGGGATGCAAAATCTTTAGCTGATTGTTATTCTGCTTGAGGAAATGGGACCCCAATTCCTTCTGGCTTGTAGAATTTCTTCTGAGAAGTGTGCTGTTAGCTAATAGGTTTACCTTTGTAGGTAATTTAGTGCTTTTGTCTCACTGCTTTTAAAATCCTTTTCCTTATATTAACTTTGTTTAATTGGATGATTATATGTCTTGGGATGACCTTTTTACAACAAATCTTCTGGGGTCTCTTTGACCTCTTGTATCTGGATGTTTAGATCTCTGGCAAGGCCAGGAAAGTTTCTTTCATTATTTCCTCAAATAGGTTTTCCAAACTCACTGCTTTGTCTTCTTCCTTAGGTTTGGATGTTTTACATAACCCCACATTTATTGGAGACTTTGTTCTGTTCTCTTGATTCATTTTTCTTTACTGTTGCCTGATTGGGTTAGTGAAAAAACCTTATCTTCAAGTCCTGTGATCCTTTTATTTTGTTTGGTCTAGTATAATACTATAACTTTCCACTGCATTTTGTACTAAGTACAAAATCCCTAAGTAATTTTTTTTTCTTTTCCAGAATTTTGTTTTTTAAAGATATCTATCTCTTTAGAGAATTTTTTATTCATTTCCTGAATACATTTTTTATATTTCTTTATGCTAGCTTTCAATTTATTTTTCCTGAAGTTCATTGATCAATTTTATAATCAACATTTTGAATTTTATGTCTAGAATTTCAAAAATTTCTTTTCAAGATATGATATTAACTTAAACATCTATCAACAAATAAATGGATGGAAAAAGTCTTTGAAGGAAAATATTTTGCCAATGTGGAAGAGGTGAAACACAAAACAAAAGAAGCACTAAAAGGCATCAAAATTGGACAACCCCATGGGTCCCCTCCCATGGTGGGGTCTTTTCTGTCCTCTCATTAAATTCAGCTTTCAAAACAAAAAATCACAAAAATTGACAAGTTCTAAAACTGTTTTGAGCAGTGGAAAGCATCTCGATAGGTGTATTGCATCAAATGGAGAGTACTTTGAAGTTTAATTATGTAAGAATAAACACACAATTATTTATAAATAACTTTTGTGGGTGTTTTTGGTTCTTCTCAAATATGTTTTCTACCCTTCTTTTGAAATTGATGTCAAACATTGTATACTGTCTTGAATCTTAATTTTGCTTGATTTAGTACAATTTACATACAATGAAATATGCAGATTTAAATTCCACTGTTAAATAACTTTTGTCAAATGTAATTTGAGTAATCTGGTACTCAAATCTAAATAGAGAACATTTCTATTATTCTATAAAACACCTTTATGCCCCCCATTTCCACTGACCACTCAACCTGAAGAAACTAGTGTTCTGATTATTGTCTCCAAAGATTTATTTTGAACAAAATATGTGTATATATTATATATATGTGGAATATACTGGAATCACAATTATGTACTCTTTAGTGACTTTTTCTTTTGCTCTTGTTATTTTATTGTTGATTGGTAATTAATTATATGAATAAACCATATTTTATTCTTCTATTTTTCTTCTTGATTGTGTTTGGGTTGTTTATAGTTGCTGTCTGCCATAAATCAGGATGCTATAATCATCTTTCCAAATATATTTTTCATATATTTTCATTTTCTACACTTAAATACCGATAACAATTGCTGACTAATAACAAACAGGCATATTTACAGTAACTATAGAAAACTACTAAACTGTCTTCCAAGGTAGTTATATCATTTCCCACTTCCATTTTTAATATATGAAAATTCAAGTCTTTCAACATCCTCACCAACACGATATTGTCAGGTTTTTGATACAAGCCATTCTAGGGAGTATCTGCATTTAGTTTTTATATGTATTTTTATGATACTTATGACTTTGAACACCTGTTTACACTATTAATGGCCATTCACATGTTTTTTATTGTGAAGGTTTTGTGTACTTTTTCTCTGTTTTTTTTTTTTTTGAGTTGGAGTCCCACTTGATCGCCCAGACTGGAGTGCAGTGGCCGCTCCCGGCCACCGCAGCTTCGACCTGCCGGGCTCCGGCGATCCTTCTGCCTCAGCCTTCCGAGTGGCTGGAATTACAGGTGCGCGCTACCACACCCGGCTAATTTTTTTTTTTGATTTATTGTAGAGATGAGGTTTCGCCTGCCCAGGCAGGTCTCGAACCCACGGGCTCAGGCAATCCACTCACCTCAGCCTCCCAAGGTGTGGGATTACAGGCTGAGCGACCGAGCCCGGCTTGTTTTTTAAAATTTTGTGATTTTATCTTTATCAGTGACTGGTAAGTTATTTATATTCTGAAAACAATTTTGTTGTTACATAACTCTGTTGCTAATATTTTCTCCCATCTTGTGTCTTTCTCTTTTAAGTTTTCTTACCGGGGTATTTAATGAGACGAAATTTTAAATTTTGTTGAAGTGTATATTTAGGGTTATTTTTAAGCATCATTATTCTGATATAGGTCTTATAACATGCAGACCATATGGTTAACCCATTTAAAGTGTACTGTTGGGGCTCAAAAAAAATTGTACACCAAAACAAAGGCCTAAGAACCAGCCTCAGATGCAAAAGTATCCCTTCTTCTTCTTCTTCTTCTTCTTCTTCTTCTCCTCCTCCTCCTCCTTCTTCATCATCATCTCTGGCTCCTCACTCTTCTCTGAGGCTGGCCATAGAAACTATAATTTCGCTGAGGTGGAAGGATCGCCCGGGCCCAGCAGGTCGAGGCTGCGGTGGCCGGGAGTGGCCGCTGCACTCCAGTCTGGGTGACAGAGTGAGACTCCAACTCAAAAAAAAAAAAAAAGAAAAAAAAAGAAAAGAAACTAGAATTTCACTTCCCCAAGTTGGGCCATAAAATCCAGAGTCTCTTTTCCACAAATCCAGTCATAAACCTAAAAGTACTACTCTGTTTTTTTCTCCCCTACCTTTCTGGCAATAAGTAAATTTTCTGACTTACTTTGTTTGATTGTAGGTCATAAAACGCCCATTCTTGAGAGGCTCTTGTTCCACAGCCAGAAGGAAGAAATACTGCATAGAGAGGCCAAGAAGAATCCGGGCAGGCCTGCTGGGGTTTTTCCACTCAATCTATTAACATTAGATCACAAACTTTTTGTCTAATTATATCTAAGCATGTAAAAGGGAAGACTCCTGTGACACATCAAACTATGATCAAATAAATTTGTACCTTTTCTCCTATTAATCTGCCTTTTGTCAGCTGATTTTCAGCAAACCTGCAGAGGGTGAAGGAGAATTTTCTCCTTGGGGTCTACAGTTAAAATTTGTGGTTTTTAGTATATTCACATTTCTGTGTAAACATTACCATAGTAAATTTTAGAGCATTATCATCACATAGAAAATATCCTGTATCAATTACCCCCTGCCTTAATCTTAGAGAGACACTAAACTACTTTTTCTTTTTATAGATTTCTCAGCAAAGAACATTCAATACAAATTAAATAATACAATAGACAATCTTTTATAAATGACTTCTTTCACTTTCTAAATGTTCATCAATGTTGTAGCATATATCAGTACTTCATTACTTTTTAAGGTTAAATAATATTTAATTGCATAGATATGCCACATTTTGTTTATCCATTTGTCAATCGATGGAATTTTGGGTGGTTTGGTACCTTGAGTTGATGAATTTTTGGCTGTTATGAATAAAGTTGCTATAAACGTTTGTGTACATGATTTTGTGTGGATATATGTTTTTATTTTGTTTGTATATATGCCTCAAAATAAAATAAATGGGTCATATGGTACCTTTATGTTTAATGATTTGAGGAACTGCCAAATGGTTATGCAAAGTATCTACACCATTTTACACTTCCATCAGAAGTGTATTAGGGTTCTGAATTCTCCACATCCAAGTTAAAACTTGTTTTTATCTGACTGTTGATTCTAGCCACCCAAATGAGTGCAAAGAAGTATCTCATTGTGGTTTTGATTACATATCTCTGATGACTCATGATGTAATAATGGTTTATATGCCATTTGTATATCTTCCTTGGAGAAATGTTTATTCAATTTTTTTATTATTGAGTTGTGCCATTTATATATTCTGTATCTAGGTCTTTTGTTTTAGCTGCTTTATTTCATTTTTACTTCCACATACATTTTAGATCAACTAGTCAATTTCTTCCAATTGACAGCTGAGCTTTTGATTGGAAATACATTATTATATCATTAGCTTCATTTTATCAAATGATCTTGGTAGAAGTCAATGAGATTCATGTTGAGTTTTTCTTTCCATACCATAGTATGTCTTCCTATTTATTTAAATGTTTTTTAATTTATGCCATTACTTTCTGAATATTCTGTAAAACTGTATAGAAATTATAAAAATAATTTTTCATTTTTCTGATTTGAAGAAATGTGTGGAAATAAGATAATTTGCCATTAATATCATATTTTCTATTTTACCTTTTTTGCTTATTTCAAATTTCAAATGGAAAATCTCTTGCATTTATTAAATTGTGATTATATTTGCAAATTCTATAGCTTTGAATACTAGTTTTGTGAACAACAATTTTTATCAAGTTGCTTATTCCCCCTCCCATAGAATTATGTTTTTTTGCTTTTGTTTTTGTTTTTAAAGTTGTGGGGTACAATTCAGGGTTAGGTATACAAATGTTTATTATGCAGGTACCCTTGTTGATGAAGTATGCACCTCCCTCCCCTGGCAGTTTTCTACAGCTGCCAATCCCACCCCCGTCCCCAACTATCTTATTCTTTACTAACATCTTAAAAATTTATTTTTAGATCGCAAATTATAATTGTATATATTTATGAAGTACAATGTAAGGTTTTGATGTATGCATATATTGTAGAAGAATTAAATCAATCTAATTAACATTTTTATCATTTTCACTTCACCTACTTATCTGTTTTATGGTAAGAATGATCAAAATCTACTCTTTTGCAATTTTAAAGTATACAATATATTATTATTAGCTATAGTCAGTTTTCCAAAAATTCAATCATATCATATTTAGACAAAGGTAATTATTTTTCTTATTGTATATATTTTGTGCTTGATTTTTTTCCTCTTTAGCTTAAATTTTTAGAGCTTCCAGAATTAAAGTGCAGTAATCATGAACCACATTGTATCATTCTTGTCCTGTAATAAGGATGGTTCTAGCACTTTTTTTCTTTGGCTGATAATTTTCTAGTTAGTTGAGTTTTCTACTTTTTTTAGAATAAAATTTTTGTATATACAAAATATCAGCAAAAGAAAAAACTTGCAGGAAAAATATGTAATAAATATATGATACAAATAATTTACAAGATGAATGAAACCAAAGTTTGAACAGTTGTGGAAAATAGTAATGAGAAAAAAATATAATATTCTCTCCACAGACTTTCTTAATATGGATTTTGGTATCTTTCCACTATATTTTAATTGTGTCTTCTATTTGTACGTTTATTCTGAAATGAAGTCAACTTTACTAGTTGTAGTATGACAATTCCTGGTATTTAGTGAGAAATCTGAAGTTTTCTTACTAAGATTAAAAACAAAGCAAGTTTTCCTACTAAGATTAAAAACAAAGCTATCTAATATTTAATGAACAGCTGTCTATAAGTTACTTCATCCAACAATAGCAGAACATACATTTTTTTAAAATTTCACGTGGAATATTCACCAAAATAAATCACACCCTTGACCAAAAAATACATCTTAACTGATTTACAAAAATAGAAATAACTCAATGTCTGCTCTCAGTCTATAGAGGAATTAAGGTAGAAATCAATAACAGAAAGATAAAAGAAAAATTCCCAAATATTGAAGATTAAATGATATGCAATCAAATAATACATAGGTCGAATAAGAAATCTTAAGAGAATTTAAAATATTTTAAACTAAATTAAAATAAAAACACAACTTATCAATTTGTGGGCTTAAAACAGTGCTTACATAAAAATTTATAGCATTGAATTTATATGTTGATTGAGTATCCCTTATACAAAATTCTTGGAATCAAGAGTGCTTCAATTTATTTATTTATTTTTTGATTTGGGGGTATTTACATTATACTTATTGGTTATGCATTTATAATGCAAATCTCTGAAATCCAAAATTTTCCATTGAACAATACATTGTGTCATGTTGGCACTCAAAAAACTTTCAAATTTGAAGCATTTAAGATCTTCAATGATTGAATTAGGGATATGCAAACTGTACTAGAAAAAAATGAATCTCAAATTGGTAATTTAGGCTTTCACCTTAAGAAAGTAGAAAAAGAAGAGGACATAAAGTCCAAGCAAAAAAAAAAAAAAGTAATAAAATTAGAGCAGACATCAGGAAAATTGAAAACAGCAGGTCAATAGATAAAATTAAAGAAACCAAAAGTTGGTGTTTTGAAAATATCAATAAAATTGGTTAGTATCTAAGTGTATTGAAAAGAGAGAGAGAGAGAAGATGCAAATTACTAGACATCAATGCAGTTCACATGAACATTAAAAGAATAATAAAAATTATTATGCCCACAAATTTGACAACCCAGATGAAATAGACAAATTTATTGAAAGATACAGTTTGTCCAAACTTATACAAAAAGAAATAGACAATCTGAATCTGCCAATATCTACTAAAGAACTGAATAATTAATATCCTTTCAAAACAAAAAGCACCAGCCCCAGTGAATTCTAGCAAACATTTAAGAACGAAATTATACTAGTTCTTTACAATTTTTTCCAGGAGATGGAAGCAAAGGATAACTCTGTAACTCATTATATGAAGCCTTTATCAACCTAATACCAAAAGTAAACAAATACATTACAGAAAAGAAGAAAGAGGAGGAGGGTGGGGGAGGAAGAGGAGGAAGAGGAGGGGGAGGAAGAAGAGGAAGAAGAAATCCAAACCAATTGGTCTGTGAACATAGATACATAAATTCTGGGAAAAAAATTAGCAAACTAAATCCAACAATGCATAAAAATAATTGTAGCACATGGCCAAGTGGGATTTGTCACACTTATGCAAGGGTTATTTAACATTCAAAAATCAGTTAATGTAAGCCATTGCATCAACAGGCTAATGAAGAAAAATCATGTTATTATATAAATAGGTGCATTAAAAAACAGCATCATTTCATAATAAAAAGTCTTAAGCTAGCAATAAAGGGGAGCTTTCTCACCTTGATAAGAAATATCTATATAAAACCTATACACAACATCATACTTAATAGTGAGAAATCTGAAGTTTTCCTACTAAGACTAAAAACAAAGCAAGATTGTCTGCTCTCATTGCTCATTTTTGACATTGTACTGAAAGTCCTAGCTAATGCAACAAGATCACAAAAAAGAAAATAAAAGGAATATAGTTTGAAAAGAAAGAAATAAAACTGTCTTTATTTACAGATGATATATTAGACTATGTAGAAATTTTGAAAGACTGGACAAAAAAAACTCACTATCAGAACTAATGTGATTATAGAAGGGTTTTGGGATATAAGTTTAATAAACAAAGGCAATCATTTTCCTACATTACAGCAATGAATAAGTGGAATTTGAAATTAAATAATTAATAGTATTTGAATTAGCATTCCCAAATAATAAAATACTCAAGGGTAAATTTATATATATGCACATATATTTATATGTATATATATTATACATATGTATTTATATGTATCTTTATAAGGAAAGCAAAACTTGTTTGTAATAAAATTATATTCATATTACTTTAGCATCAAGTAAAATGTGATTAGCTACTGTTGGATATTAGATTACTAATACATTACAGTGCAACAAAACACGTTACAGTCTACTAGAATTCAAATATCGTAATGACATAGATTAGGCTGCCTCTTTGTCCTGCTTTTATGAAAATGGCTGAAGATGACTTGGGGGAAGGTTAATGTCTTTAAAATAATGGGTCATAAGATTTAATGTATAAAGATTACAGCTTGAGTTCTGGGCACACCACTTGCTTGGGTATACCACTCAAAAGGTCTACTCCAAGTTGATGTCAAATTTAGTGTGGACACCCAATCTGCATGGTGCACTACAACCCAAAACTCCTGGACTCAAGCAATCCTCTAGCCTCAGCCACCCAAGTAGCTGGTAGTACAGACATGCGCAACACCACACCCAGCTTCACTAAGATTTTTATGCTTTGTTCTGGAAGGCTTAGGGCCATGACTCATCCTTATATACTTATCAGGCCTAAGGCTTTATCCTTTCCTCTTTTTCTTCCCTTAAAATTCTTCCATCCTGTCTTTATAGTCTCTAAAGCCCTCTTCTTTTTTTTTCTTTTCTTAATATTAATTCCTTTTTTAAAATTTTAGAATCATGGGAGGATTTTTTTGTTGTTATTTTAAAGATGAAGGGTAAAATTCAGGATTAGGTATACAAATGGTCATTGTACAGGTAAAGTGTGGGCCTCCTTTTGGTCCCCACTTCACCTGGTTTCAGATCAGATAACCTTATTGATGAAGTACGCTCCCCTCCCTTGGCAGTTTCCCACTACTGCCAATCCTTTTCTTATGGTATATGATAAATGTTCAGAGTTTGCTTATGAATGAGTATATGTGGTACTCAGTTTTTTGTATCGTAGACTCTAAATCTATCCAAGTTGCTGTAAAGTTCATAATTTTGTTCTTCTTTATGGCTGTGGAATATTCCATCATGTATACGTACTTTTTTTTATCCAGTCCACTTTCGACGGGCAGCATGGTTGGTTCCATGTTTTTGCTAGTGTGAAAAATGCTGCAATAAACATGCATGTGCAGGTATCTTTTTCATAGAGTGATTTGAGTTCCTCTGGGTATAGTCCCAGAAAGGACATTGCTGGGTTGTATAGAAGGTCAATTTTTAGATCTCTTAGGAATCGCCACAGAGGTTGTACTAGCTTATACTCCTTTCCTTTTTCTAGGTGAAAATAAAATATTTTCTGCTTATATTAGCATAGATAACCATTAATTATAGATGGCATTAGCGTAGATGACTGATAGTGAGTGTAGATAACTCATTTAAAAAATCGTATAAACTTAAAAGACTTTAGGAAAGAGCCTAAAATAGACAACTACCCTGGGGTTTTTAAACACCAAACCAGGACAGTGGAGAGGCTGGTTTTACTTTAAAGATTGTCTTATCAAACCTCAAAGGACAAAGTGAAAAGGGGTGCTTACTTCACCATTATCCAATCTTTACCTAGACATATTAACAATTACATACTTCTCATTCTGAGTCTATAATATATCTTACCCCAAAGTGTTTTTAATTAATAACTGTGCAATCACATATAAATCAATGTTAATTAAAGATAAATGAATGTAGATTTAAGTGGACAAAGTGAAAAGCTTACATTTGCATTAATATAATAAAGTAGTAAATTTACCTAGTAAATATGTGACAGAAATAGAATGATGAACCATGGATACACATGCTTGTTTCAAGAAAATGTTAAGGATGTGACATATAACTATAACTAAAAATAATTCAAATGAGAACTGTAAATAGTATGAGTCTTCAGAACTTAAGAGGTTTGTGTTTGTTTTTGCTTTTGTTTACTTCTGTATCAGCAGTAACAATAAAATTGTGTGAATTCTCATTTACGTCGTTACTTATAATTTTAGTTTATTTGAGTTCATTGTTCACAAGTGTGTTGTTCATTATTAAATATAATTTCAATTTACACATGTAGGAAAATTATTTGCTTCCTGGCAAGACTGGGAAATGAGATTTTTCTAATGATAAATTATTTAACTTTGTAAAACCTTTCTATGTATAGTTGGAAAAGTATAGCATGATATTTAAGTACATGGACATTAGAATCATTGAAATAAAAAAAACCCTGGATTTAAATTATCGATTCACTAGCTGTATAATTCATGAACTATATGATATTGAGCAATTTATTTGACTTCCTTACTTCCAGTTTCCTCAACTGCAAAATATAAGTAATTACATCACAATCATGATAAAAATTTAAATGAAATAAAATAAAGAAAGCACAGTATTTATAGCATATGGATGTCTTTTAAATGGAGGTTGTTATAGTTTTTTTTTTTTTTTGCTATTAGTCACTAGAAGTATTCACAAGTTTCAAAGAACTATAATAAAATTATATACACCTAAAAAATACATGTTAATCAAGTTAGGACTTTTTTAAAAAACAAAAAATAGTTAATTTGAATTAGCTTAAGAATTCTACTCTGATTTCTAAGACATACCTAAGTGTTGTGTTCATAATAAAAATATGAATTATATTCTTTTTAGAGCTAATTTGAATTAAGTATTTTTCTTGACACTGTATTTAACTTTTACTCCCCCTTCTACTGTGCATGCACTCTGAATATAGTAGACACCTGCAAAGCACAATTTACATGTGAATCTATTTAAAGAAGTTTCCTAATACAAAAAGCAGTGATGAAAGTTCATGAATGGTATTTCCAGTAAGCTTTCATATCCAGTTCTTATATTCTTCCACATAAAAGACAGCCTGCACTTTACAGATGTGTTCTTATTCTGTGGAATTCTACAGCTTGTTCTTGCCAAAAAAGCCATGAAAGGAAGCATTGTGTGTGTGTGTGTATGCACATGTGCGTGTGTGTGTGTGGGTTTGTGTGTGTGTGTGTGTGTGTGTGTATGTGTTATTTCTATGCTTATTCAGCAAAAAGTCATCCTAAAATTTTCAGAATCTCTCTGGTAATAGCCATGTGCTTCAAATAATGCAACTGGAAGATAGTAAAGCGTTCCTTACCCTGAGTCCTTAAATGACTGTGTGGAAAAAAAATCTACTTCTTTCCCATGTGAAAACGTGACTTGAGTAAGAAGCAAACTTGTATTATAAAGATACTAATTGGGGGGGAGGATTGTTTGTTACTAGAATATAACCTAATTTACATTAATAAATAAACTCACTATTGCATTCAGGCCACATTTTGTACCTCTATTATATGGCAATGTTCAGAACTAACTAATCACAACACAGATGTAAACACCACACACACAGAAAACAATTTCTAAGTTGAATATTTGCAAGCCTAACTAAAGAACAGTTTAATAAATCCAGGATAACTTCATACTTAAACTTGCTTTGTGATGCAATACTGGACCAGTCTAGTACGATGTGACAGTTGCTATACTGGAATTTATTTTAATATCTCTAAAAACTAATATCTAGAAACAATTTTGATATTCCATATAGTATGTATATTTCTAATGCCAAACATTTCAAACATCTATATTGTGAGAAATTCTCTCTATTCCAAACAAAAATATTTAGCTGAAATTTCTACAACATTTCTTAAAATTATTCTGATTCTGGGTAAACATGAAGTGAAACAGAACTGTAATCCATACTATTGTTTCAAGACAGTTATTTAATCACATTTATGTATTGATAAAAACAATAGCTTTGATGAAGAAAAAAACATTAAAAATGAAAGATATAACTCAGGTATTAATATTTCAGCATATTTATATTTTTAGTGTTTATGGAACAACTTCTTAACTATTATTTTAAGAACTTTGCCTCCCAAACAAGTTACTGTAAATCAGCCTCTTTTTGCTTAACATTCCATAGCAATTGAAATGTTTTCCGTGTATTGAAAGATGATGTGTACATTTATTTCAATATAAATTATCAACATTGCTGTCACTGAATTTAAGCTAGGCAGATATAGTGAAAGAGGAAAATAACAAATATACTACTGTAGTCACCTTATTTAATTCCACACATGCGAGATTATACAGATATAAGGGAAAAATCTTTTTATTTTCCCATGTACTTAAATCTTAAACTTTCTATTTTGTTTTTTAAAGTATATACTTCAGTATTAAAAAGGCATTAAAAAACAGAGAGGAGAGTTGTCTGATTTCCCAAGAGTTTATTTGGTACTTTTCTGGAGAATACAGCAAAGTAAAAATCATGTATGGGACCAATACAACAATAAAGATGTATATATATATATCTAATAACTAACCAAAGAGTTAAATTTCTATCAAGCATCATAATATTTCAAAATAATCAATGTAGGCCAATTACTTAGAAAAATTGATTCATCCTTCATGTACATATTTCTTGCCGGTAACTACTTGTTGCCTTTGGTGCATTCAGCTTTGATGAAATCTAACTTCACTAACCTAGTTGTGCCCATTCAAATCAAAATAAAACATAACAGAAGAAGAAGAAAGGAAGATGAGGAGAAGAAAAGAAGGAGTATAAAGAGAAGGAGAAAAAAAGCAGGAGAAATAGAGAAAGAAGGAGAAGGGTAGCAACAACAGAAGAAAAACAGCAAAATTCGGATTCCTTTTCACTTCCCCTATTGCTATTACTTATTATGACTGCATTATTTTGTCTCTGTACCATGGGGAAGATTTCAACTTAGAATGTGATTATAACATAAAGAAAGTATATTACATTTTCTAATCATGAACTGTATGCTTACTCCCTATTTGTTTATTCTTATTCAGTGACTCACAATCTGTAAGATTACGTGAAAAATACTATAATATAAAGGAATTAAAAAGAAAATACCAAATAATGAAATAAAACATTAAACTTGCATAAATATTAATTTAGTGCACTACATAAATGTTAAATAATAATTTGAAGACTTGAATGAGGAAACTAAAATATACTAATTAAATTTCAACTTCCTAAGTCAATCACCTATAGAATTTTTAATGTTCTCTTTAATTAGTTTTATCTGCTGCTCTTTCATTAAGCTAGAAATCCTGAGTGGGTACCTTACTAGGTATTAGTTAATTAATATACAACGCTCATATATTATATGCTAATTTTCATTTGTAAAACTTTAATTATAAATTTCTAATAATCTGTTAATGATAGTCATGACTCCATAAAATCATTCATTTTGCAGTCCAATTTTTAATAAACTTGGATTAATTTTCCTAAACAAAATTTTGCCTCATATTAAATGAATAAATTTTTTATACTTTCCAAGTGTAAATTAATCATTTTTCCCCATGAACTTAAAAATGTGGCCACAAATGAAAGATCTGCTTATAATAGAGCATCATGTCCAGCACTAAGAAGTCTTTTTAATGTTGATAAATTGTTATTTTTTATTTTCAGAAAAATTGAGCCAAACAGGTCACTGCACAAGATAAAAGGACTTCAAAACATTTTTTTCAATTCTTTTAAAAAGAATTTTTTATTTTTAACTATCTGAAAGTTTAAATCATAGATCCCAAAGAAACATATAACAAAATGGAGGGAACTCATACCATTAGTCTTATTTTGAATCTACAGAAGATTTTGTACACTATTAAAGATTAAAAATTTGATTCATTTTCCAGTTCACAATGTCTAAAGTATCAAATCACTATTGTTTTGTATTTTTTCATTTCAATTCATATATGTCATACAGTGAGATGCCAAAAAATGTTTTCATTTTTCAGTGTCCAAAGGAGCCATATCATGTGTCTTAGTAATGACTCTTTGATTATGTTTGCCAAAAGTATAAATCTTATGACTTATCCCATAATTTCCTAAGGCTCATTTTGCCACCCAAGAAGGGAGAAATTATGCATTTTAGTGCTAAGTCATTACTAATATTGTGAGACTTAACCATTTTTTTCTTTTTTAAATTGTTAAAATTATAGTGTTTGGAACTGTGACCAACCTATTAAAAATATGAATATCTATGATGAGGTGACTCTAGGAGCAAATAAATATTGTAATTTTCTTCAATGTTCAAAATAATTTTAATGGTTTTCACTTCTAAATAAATAGTATTTTAGTTATTGGGACTGCCAAAGCCTTGAACGCCCACTTTGCTATTTGCTCCAGATGGACAGAAATCACATTCTACAACTTGTGAAATTTATTTGCTTGTGATTCTTGAATAGTAAGCATAGAATTTCCCTTCCTATTAGGTTTGCTCAGGTGAACAGACAACACTAAATCAAGCATACAGATTTTTAAAATTAAGCACTTATTCAAATTCTCCAGCTTATAACACAGTTTAGGGCATATTGCATTGATGTAACACATAATAAACAAGACTCTTGTAGTACTCTGTATGTTGCAGCCACTACTACATAATCATTAATCCATTTAATACATACAACATAGTGAAAACCGTACAATACATATCTTCACAAATGAGGGAACTAAGACACAGATAGTTTAATTTGCCAGAAGCAGAGCTCAAGTGAATAGAAGATACATGACAAAACCAGAGAATATAGATCCAGAGCTCAAACATCCGGTTTTTGTCTTGTATTACCTAATCTAAAGCAAGATTATTGACAAAAAACTTTAAAAAGCATAGTATTGCCCTAAGAAGAGCTGCTCTGGAGGCAGTAACTAGGTCATTCATATCTTTTTCTGAAACTCTATCACTTGTCCTCTTTTTCAGAAGAATACGTTTGTAAATGGATATCCTTGTGTCTTTTGATAAGTATAGTACAAATTTTTATGAGCTCTAATCAAGCATATCAATTTTTATCATAAGGTCATAGCATTTGTGGTTTTCAATAATTTTGAGGCATTCAACAAAAATAATCTGTCACCAATGATAATTGAAGTACTGGTATTTTGGAAGAATTTTTGGTCCATTACATCAAACTCTGCATTTCCCCAGTATGTCATTTTTTAAAAAATTTGCAACCTTCTATGGTTACTGATATGTTTTTAATAAGAGTAGAAATTACAAATTATACTGTCTCATTTTGCATGAAATTGAGCAGTTTTCTTATTTGCTGAAACTGAGCACATCCATGAGAATATGACAAGTTGGTGAATGGTATGTCATCTATATTATGAAAGAAAAAATGCAAATTTCCAGTTTAAGCTTATAAATATTCAAGCAGAGAAAAACTTATTTTTTGCTCCCCATAGTGTGCATTTTTTGGTATCTATATAGTTATTATAAGAAGCCATATATCCGAAACCAAAATAGTCATTTTTAATTTACAGTTTATCTTTAATTAAATTTAATTAAAAAAGCTTAACTAAATGTGTTGACAATAAAATAGTCTTGAGTATAGTCAGGATACAATATAGCAGCAATAAATTTTCCTATACTACTTACATAGTAGCAATTGATCACCACGTTTCTCTGTTGGCAGGAGGCTGTCATATGAAAATCCCAAAGGTGATTACAAACTCTTACAGTCTCCTTATTCCATGAATATTTTCTCGTTTTGAAATTCATGTGTGATGTAATTGATCAAACAATTTCAGTTAATCTATGTCCAAATTGCTACTTCTATGATTCTTTGAATCCCAGTGCAAATTTGTGGCAGTCACCAGTGATGCCACATGTATGAAAGTCCATATTTCACAAAAGACAGCTTTTTGCATGCCATAAAATGTGAATGACCTTGTGCTTCTCCCTCAAGGGGAAAAGTGTACAAGAGTCATTGTTGCTTGAATGGAGACCCTAGAACAGTGGCTATATATTAAACAATGTCAGTCTTTATTACACTATTATATTCTGAATTAGATCAAATGCAATACCTTATATCTGCTTATAAGAAGTATATAAAACTTCATTTTCTGTATACATTGTGAACACTAAATAAATATCACAAGATAGAAGCAGGAGTATGCTGTATGATGATATTTGCTGAATGAAAAAAGAGATACTTGTCAGATTCTATTACTGTAAGTGCCAAGGGAGTGTTCAAATTTTACTGTTATGGAACTTTTTTATATGTATTACTTGACATAAAGGTAATTTTTAAAGCCATGAGTAGAAGTGACATAAGATCACAGTTATAACTGGAGTTGACCTGTGTATTTCAGTGTCTATCAATATAGGATTATGGCTTCTCTCTTGAGACAAGAGAAGCCACAATCTCTATTGCCTCTTAAAGAATGTTTTGTTGTTGTTGTTAAGAGAAGTTTCTCTGTGGCAATCCATCAAATATAACACTGTTTAAGGATATTATTCTGAAATGACTTTAATGATTGTGTTCCCACAATTGGACTATGTTAGTAATTCTTCTTCTTTTACAACAATATTATTGAATTCAATAAGAAAATGGAATAGTTTGCATTTCTCAATGAGATTGAATTATGGTCTTCAAAAGCACTCTGAGTTTTTCTGAGATGGAATTGGATTTGGCAGCCTCTAGTTGCTTGTTATAAGGAGAGGCCCAGAAATGTTGCTTTAACTAGCAGCATGATGCAAGAAAGTTATGTAAAAATGAAATAATTTGACTTTTAGTTAATGATGGTGGATTTAAAATATAACTTTAGCTATGCTTCTTTTCCAATCACCACTAACATTATAGTCAAAAGATTTCAAAGACATAATCTCATCAAAATTAAATAATGGGGAGAAGTAGGAGAAAAAACAGAAGATAAAAATCAGACAGATGAGTGGTAATTGAGCTACCACAAAGTCTAAAAAAAAAGTAGCACTAAGAATGGTTAATTCCAAGTTGGCTGTAGAAAAACTTGCAAAACAATTCAATTTGTATTATCAAATGCTCAAAAGGATCTCCCTAATTGTCAGCACCATGTACCATTGGAAGGATTGGTTGGAAACAGTATTAAGCAACAATTAGACCACCCCTCCAGATTGCAATTATCTATCTGTATAGAATAGTAGAGGGAATCTATCAAAACAAAACAAAACAAAACAAAATCTATCAAAACAAAACAAAACAAACAAACAAAAACAAAAAAACAGATTTTCTATGAGAAGGGTAAAAACAGAAGTTCTTTGTGTACTAGGATAAATTAAATATAATTTATGGCAGTGATAGCTCAGATAAAGTGAACTTAAGTGGAAATTTAGGTACTGAATATTGAGATCCTTTAGCTGATTTTCTTCACTCAGCTTCCAGAACTTTGGAAGACAAAATTATAGCCTCTATAAAGAAGACTGGGAAAAAGTTTCTGACCACGTCAAATTAAAAAGAAAGAGAGATAGAGAGACAGAGAGAGAAAGGGAGAGAGAGAGAGAGAGAGAGAGAGAGAAGACATAAAAATAAACAAAAGAATGACAGTGACACTAGGGATTTTTCAGTATAAACTTTTCAAACATATTCACCTATAGTAAATACAATAGATAAAAAGTCACATTCTCTTTCTTGTTCAAACAATTTTTATTGCCCCCTTTTAATTATGCACAAACTGACAAGAGCCCAGATTTTCAAGAAAATCAGTTCACATAAATCTAAACAAAAGCAAAAAAAATCAATTTGAAAGGAAAAGAGACTATTCAGGGGAAAGTAAAGGTGAAAAAAATATAATTAATAACCTCAGAAACATAAGAGTAAATACTGCATTCAAGAAACAAAACCAAGATATTTTCAAAAAGAACAATCAACAACATTAATCTCTTAAAAATTAAAAATATAAAAACAAATTAAAAACATGGTAGAATCTTTGGAATATGAAGTCGGGGAAATCTTCCAGAATGTAGAATGAAAATAAAATGAAGTTTAAAAAAATGATACAATTTATAAGAATATGAGAAAACCAGTACAAAAAGTCCAACATTTAAATTGTAGGATTTATAGAAAGAGACAACAGAGGGAAACAATTTTAAAAGTGAATAACCATTAAAGAAGAAATTCAAGAAAATTTTCTAGAAGAACATGTGTCCAGACCAAAAGTGTCCACATACAACTAATTAAAATATATCTTCCACACAACATAATTGATTAAACTATGCCTACATCAAGCAACAGCATCATAAAATATTTATATATGGCTTACACTGAAAATATTCTACAAGATCGCAGGAAAAATTAAAAACAAAGCCTTATACAAAGAACCACAAATATCATTGTCACTAACCTTCATCAATACATAAGGGAGCTTGGAGGCACTGAAAAATAGATTAAAATTCTGAAGAAAAAATATTACAAAACCCCAAATTATACAGCAAACTAAATTATCAATTAAATATATATTTAGTCAAAAAAGGACATTAAATATTATTCTTCATGTACCTCCTTGTAAGAAAAATTTGGAGCATAATCTTTAGCAAATCAAGAGAAAAGCTCAATTAAGAAAAGACATGTTGTAGTTCTGGAAGTCCTACCTAGAGCAATCAGACAAGAAAAGGAAATAAGGAACATCCAAATAGGAAAAGAAGATGTTAAGTTATCCCTCTTTGCTGACAATAGGGTTCTATACCTGGAAAACCCAAGGGAATTTGTCAAAAACCTCCTAGCACTGATAAAGGACTTTGGCAAAGTCTCAGGGCACAAAACAAATGTGCAAAAGACGGTCGCATTCTTGTACACCAACAACAAATAGGCAGAGAACCAAATAAAAAGCACAATCTCATTCACAATAGCCACAAAAAAAGAAATACCTTGGCATCTTCCTAAGCAGTGAAATGAAAAACCTTTACAAAGAAAACTACAAAACACTGCTCAAAAAAATCAAAGAAGACTCAAACAAATGGAAAAATATTCCATGTTCATGGATTGGAAGAATCAACATTGTTAAAATGTCCATCCTACCCAATGCAACCTGCAGATTAAATGCAATGTCCATTAAATTACCATCATCATTCTTCTCAGACATGGAAACTACAATACAGAAATCGATATGGAAACAAAAATGACCACAAATAGCCAAAACAATCCTTAGCAAAAGAAACAAAGTGAGAAATATCACACCTCCAGACTTTAAACTTAACTATAAGGCTACAATAATCAAAACTGCCTGGTATTGGTACAAGAACAGGCATATAGACCAATGGAACAGGATAAAGATTCAGAAGCAAAACTTTAATTTCTCAACCTACTCATCTTCAATTAAGCTTCCACCAACAACCACTGGGGAGAGGAGAACCTTTTCAGTAAATGGTGTTGGGAAAACTGGCTGACCACATGCAGAAGAATGGAGCAGGACCCCTACTTATCACCAAACACAAAAATCAACTCTAAATGGATCAAAGACCTAGATGTAATATGTCAAACTATAAGAATCTCGGAAAACTATAAGAACTACAGAAATTGGAATAGGCAACCAATCCCTGACCAAAACCTCAAAAGCCCATGCATAAGAGGTGAGATAGACAAGTGGGACATCATCAAACTGAAAAGCTTCTACAAAGCAAAAGAAACCGTCAAGAGAGTAGAGAGACAGCCCATAGCATGGGAAAAAATATTTGCTAACTGTATATCTGACAGAGGCTTAAAATCCAGGATCTACAAGGAACTCAAAGTGCTGAAAGGAAAAAAACAAACGGTCGCATTAAAAAGTACACAAAAGACATGAATAGATACTTCTCAAAAGAAGACATATGAACAGCCAACAGACACTTGAAAAAATGCTTAGCCTCAGTAATCATCAAATGAATAAAAATCAAAACCACATTGAGATTCCACCATTAAGAATGACCATCATTAATAAGACAAAAAACAACAGATGTTTATGAAGATGTGTAGAAAAGGGAATGCTTCTACACTGTTGGTGGGAATGCAAACTAGTTCAACCTCCATAGAAAACAGTGTGGCAATTTCTGAAAAATTAGAAATTGATCTTCCATATGACCCAGCAATCCCTCTTCTGGGAATGTACCCAGAGGAAATCAAATTATTCTACAAAAAAGATACCTGCACATGCATGTTTATTGCAGCACTATTCACAATAGCAAAAACATGGAACAAACAGTGCTGTTCATCAAAAGTGGACTGGATAAAAACTGTGGTATATATGCACAATGGAATAGTATGCAACCATAAAGAAGGACAAAATTATGGACTTTGCAGCAACTTGGTTGGATTTAGAGTTCATCATATTCAGTGATTTATCACAGAAACAAATAACTGAGTATCACATGTTCTCAATCATAAGTGGACCCTGAACATCTAGTATAGCAGTGCAAGTAAGGGATTGACAGTAGTGCCACACTGCCAGGGGAGGGAGGGATAATGGGTACATAACATCGATAAGGGTATTTGATCCTAATCTAGGTGAAGTGAAGTGCAGTGGGAGGCCCAAACCTCACCTGTCCATAAACCACTTATGTACCCAATCCTGACTTGTACCCCACACCTTAAAAAAATAAAGACATGTTGACCTTACAGCCTCCAGCAACATATTGACATACTGGCCACTGTCACTCGCCCACCCTTCCCCCTTCTTTCCCTTTCTCCCACCTTCACCTCCTCCTCTGCTACTCTCCAAAGGCTACAAAGCCTTAGTAACTGAGGGCAGAGGCCAGACCTGAGTGATGAGGATGATGAAGGCAGTGGGCCTAGCCTGGTGCAGTGATAGATGTCCAGCTGAGCGGGGGTTGTAAGGAGAGCAAGAAGAGCCCTCAGCCACCAATGCTGGAAGATACTGTTTTTCCTGCTGCTCTACTTGTACTCCATGCACTTTCTACTGCCAGGTGTTGTACTCCTGGACATAGTACTTACCTACGTGCTGGCCTGGAGTGTCTGGCAGCTGTTTTCCACCTTCCTGCTCACTTTCTTCTACCAGGCAGCAGACAACCAGCTCTACTGTTACTACCAGAGCATGGTGCTTTGTTTCTTCAGTAACTACACCAGAGAGCAGATATTGTTCCATGTAAATTTGCGAAGAAAATATAATTAGCAATCAAAACACAGTTGACTGGATTGTTGCGGCTATCTTGACCATTAGGCAGAATGCTCTTAAACTTGTATGCTACCTGCTGCAAGATGAGTTTAAATGGCTTCCGTTGTGTGACTGTTATTATTCTTAACATGGAGGAATCTACATAAAGGCAAGTGCCAAAGTTAATGAAAAAGAAGAAACGAGATGCAGAGCTATGTGAATGCAGGAACTCCAATGTGATTTTTTCAGCGGGTACACAAAGATATAATATGGGACAAACAAAAGTTCTTTCAGTTAGACATTTGCTGCTCAACACGGCCTTGAAGTATTAAAACATGAGCTAACACCACACATATAGGCAACTCATGTTGCTTTTGATTCTAAGAAGAAATTTCTAGATGCAATTTATGATGCTACAGTGCTTTACGAAGGAAAAGATGAGAAAGAGCAGTGAAAAGAATCACCACCCATGACTAAATGTATTGGCAAAGAATGTCCAAAAATACATATTTTCATTGATCATACAGACAAAAAATCACCCAGAAGAACAAAAATATACGAAAAGTTGGCTTCCTGGGCATTTTAAAATAAAAGATAATTTTCTTTATAGAATTACATAATTCACCAAATCCAGAAAGAAGAAACAATTTTCTTGCAAAAATCGTTAATTCCAAATTAAGTCTCGTGAAGACTTTACCATCAGTATTGATCTTAAATGGTATGACTGCTGATACGCTTGTGACTGAGATAGGAAGGACTGTATTAAACAAGTGAGTATATTAAACCTTTCTTGACTGCCTTAGGTTATTAGTAAGGCATAAACAGGTAGCTGTCTCTAGTCAGTGGGATGTGTTACATTGTTCATTTTTGGTGGTTGCACATTATATCATATTGTCTCCTGAATATAATAAAACATGTAACTAAAACTGTATTAATTTAACATTGGACAAAATAGGATTTATGACTAAAGCCAATATGCAACTGGTCTTGGGCAAATATGCATGACTTTACTTTTGTCCTGAAACTGCTGGCAAGGTAAAAGCTAAACAGAGCATCTGCTCTTCTTTATCTGCTGTTCTTAGTCCAGTTCCCATGGACTAATGAAAACTTTAGAAAATTAGTAAGAAATGTAAATTTGTTATTGTTTTGGAATTCAGATGGATGTATTTTTTAGCATCAATTTGCAGCACATTTTACTATATTTGTTATTTTCAATCTTTCACAACTTGATAACTCCAAACTCTTATCACTAAAATATTTTATTTTTATTTTTTCCCTTTATTTTATTTAAAGTTGTGGGATACAACTCAGGATTAGGTACATAAGTGGTATATGTACAGGTGAAGGTTGGGCCTCCCACTGGTCCTTACTTCCCCTGGTTTAGGATCAGGTACACTTATTGATGTTATGTGTACCTTATGTGTGCCCACCACACTCCCTCCCAACAGTGTCCTGCTACCACCAATGCCTCTCTGGTAGTACTGTGAAAAATGTTCAGAACCCACTTACGAGTAAGAACATGTGGTATCTTATCACCAAAGTATTTAATATTTTGCAGCTATGTCATATTTTACATCTTGCTTGATTTCTGCATGTCAATGAAAGAAATTGTATCTAAGTATTGAAATGTTTAAAGAAAAGGGAAAATGTTCATGGGGAAAATGCTCTGTCTAGCACATGTTTTTAAAATTACATTGCATTATTAATTCATTTTACTCACTTTATGTTTGCAGAATAATTAACGTTTATAAAATTTATTGAAATTGTTTAATTTGCACACTTTTTACTTTACATAAAATAAGAATATAGTAACTATGAGAATGAAGTATAAGTTAAAATTACAACCTTTGACTTATTGTAACAGAACTTTAAATTGTCCAGATTTTTGAAGATTTAAACTACATTATTAGTACTTTCCAAAGTTTCTGCTATAATTGCTTGGGAGCATTGTTTCCTGTTATTTTTATTTCAAAATAATCAGTGTGGAACCTTGTTGGACCCTGAATTCACAGATATTCTTGGTTATGGAGTTTTGCAGACATTATGACTAGATTTACTAGCATGTGCGTGCCTTTTGCCTACTTTTCTTTGATTTAGTAGTATATTTAATTCAAAAATTATTTTTATGTTTCCCTAGTAGATTTCCACTCTGCTTTAGTTTGTGTTTCCCTAGTAGATTTCCTTTGGATATCTGTCAATTGTGCTGCTCAGTGGCTTGCACATGGATTTGCAGTGAAAAGATGCAGAGCCAGCCAGTGTTTCCCTGTTTCAAAGTTGGGCTGTTAAAGTACTTTTGAGCAAGCTTTACTGGCTACTGCAGAGGCTTTTCCATCGCCTTAGAGCAAAAGTTATGTTTCAAGAACCAAATAACAAATTTTTCAGTAATGGAACAATATATCCCATGGAAGACAACCTTTTTATGTTATACTTTAAACTTGATTGTCCACTAGTTATTTAAGTAAACATTTCTGCTTACTGCTATTGGATCTTTTTTGCAAAATTGTATCTATGGACCAAAAAAAACACATCAGTTGAATTGTAATAAAGTGAAAAAAATCAAGGAAGAATTTGTCTGTGTTACACTGCTTTTCCAAAATCAAAGAATAAGCTATTTCAAGCAATACTCTTGAAGAGTTGTATGGTATAAATTGGTTTGTGTATGTTAGTATGTAATATGCATATACACTTTCATATGCACTCAGGATATAGTTGTCTTTACTGTGAATGAGGGCATAGTCAAGACTTATAAACATTGTCCTCATGTCAAATTGTAATTTTCTTTTTTCTTCTAAAGTAAAATTTAGATCAATCTTATGTCCTTGTTAAATATATTTTTAAGAATCCTAAATTTAGAACTTATTTCTAACTAGGTCAAAACAAATGTAAGTTGTGGACATTATTTAAAATATTATGGATATGCTCTAAATTGAGCTTCAAGAAGCAATACTACTGGGATTATGTGGATTATGAATCATTTTAACAAGGCAAAGTGACCTGCATATAATCACTTGAATGTCATGTTTCTTAGGACTATACTTATATTTTCAAATAAGTTCTATTTGATATGATAGTTGAAAAAGTTTTGTATCAAAATGTTTGGGAAATTAGAAACTTCTCCTTAACATGTATTGAGATTGACTTAATATTTTCTAAAATGAAGAGTTCCATGCCTACCAGTAAATCTTTTCATAGATAATTTAAACTATTTTATTATTATTGATTTATGATTTAGTTATCATTTAGTTTTTTTCTTTATAATCATGCCATCAATGTGCATGCTTTACTTTTATTATTATTAATTATTTTGGAGAAGGGTGTTTTTGGATGAAAGTAAAAAGTAAAATGAAATATTTTACTGTCAGAAAAGCCAAAAGAAAAGATATGTGACTCAGGATTTAAGGGATCATACCCAAAAGGAAAAAAAGTAATGGAGGTGAAAAATAATCTGAGGATGAAAACTCAGGGCTAAAAGCCTAAAACACAAATGATTCAAACTGGAGAAGACCTCAGGATTTCTTAGAATATAAAAAAGATAGAGTAGTTCATGGTGTCTGATTATAGTGGAAGAATATTTATATTAGTCTTGGGAGTATGATATTAAAGTGTAAATAAATTCATGTAAACATAAACAAATCACATTTTTCAAAAAGCAAAATACTAAAATAAGCAAGGTAAGACATCAGAAAAATAGTAAAATAGGACCTTCCAGTGTTTTCCCTCTCAGAGAAACATCATTTAGATCAAGTATCCACACATGAAAATACCTTCATAAAAGTAAGGAATGCAGATGAGAGATTACGGCATCCGGGTTTAGCACAGAAATGAGAAAAGACACATTGAAGAGACTATGAAGGACAGTTTTACATTACATTATCCATCCCCAAAGCCTGGGCAGCATAGTGCAGGGATATATCCTCAGCATGGAGGAAAAATTGTGAAGGGAACACCTCTGTGAAAACCAGTGCCAGGTTGGCCCTCACAGCCTCAGGCACCATACTGGCGTCCTTGTACTGAGCCTCCAGGATTGCCCCCAAACCAGTCTGGCACCTGCAGACCAAGCCTCCAGTGCAATGTCACCACCAGACTGGCCCCAACAGCCCAGGAATTCAGGCCAGCATGTATAGACCCAGGTTCCCGGCCCACCCCAATGTCAGGCTGGTCCCATCAGTTCCTGGTACCAGGCCTGCCTCAGAAGCCTCAAGACTCAAGCTGGACCCTGTAACTTCAAGCTTCCTGTTGGCCCCCACAGATTCAGGCTCCAGCCCACCTCAATACCAGTTCAGCTGCCATTGGCCCAGGCTCTGGGTCCGTCTGTCTGGACCCAGGTACCAGGCCTGTAAAAAAACAGCAAGAGCAAAGTAACATGTCATATATAAGGGTACTGTCAAAAGGTTATCAGCGTATTTCTCAACAGAAGTCATGTAGGCCAGGAAATAATGGGGTAATATATTCAAAGTAAAAAAAAAAAAGTCAATCAAAGAATACTATTTCTGTTCTTCAGAAATAATGGAGAGATCAGGAATTTATCAGGTAAATGAAAGCTAAGGGAGTTCATCACCACTAGACTTAACTTACAGAAATCTTTTTTTTTTTGTAAGTTGCAGGCAGTTTTTCAAGTTGAAATGAAAGGATGATAACTCACAACATGAAGACATATAGTAGTATAAAACTCACTGTAAAAGTAAGAATATAGTCAAATTCAGAACACCCTAATACTGTAACGGTATATAAATAACTCTTAGCTCTAGTATGAAAGTTAAAAGACGTTTTTTTACAGATTAAAGTAACTATCTTTACAATAGTTTGTTAAGGCACATAAAATATAAAAGATGTAAATTATGGCATTAATAATGCAAAATGAGGATGAAGAAGTTAAAATGTCGTTTTTGTATATAGCCTAAAGAAATTTGTTATAAGCTTAAAATGAATGTTATAAACTGTGAGATCTTTCAGGAAATACTCACAGTGACCATAGGAAAAAAATTGTGGTAGCTACACAAAAGGTAAAAAAAAAAAAAAGAAATCAAAGCATAGCATACCACTATTAAAAAAAATCAAATCACAG
>CAUYQG010286283.1:0-13748 GCA_963574415.1 Tarsius wallacei | reverse complement strand
CCTCAGTCTTCCAAGTAGCTGGAACTATAGGCATGTGCCACCACACTCGGCTCATTTTTCTTGATTTATTGTAGAGATGAGGTCTCACCAAGTTGCCCAGGCTGGTCTTGAACCCCTGGACTCAGGCAATCCTCTCACCTCGGCCTCCCAAAGTGCTGGGATCATACGCATGAGCCAGTGCACCTGGCCAGGTCTTGTTTTTTGATGCACTCTGACAATTTCTGTCTTTCAGTTGGAGCATTTAGACCACTGATATTTGACATGATTAGTGATATAGTTGGAATAATTTCTGCCATATTTATTACTGTCTTATTTTTGTTGACTTTCTATTTTATCTTTCACTTTTCTGCCTTTTGTGAATTTAATTTAGCATGTTATATTATTCCATTTTTCCTCTTTCTTATCATATCAATTATATTTCTTTTGAAATACTTATTAAGCAGTTGTCCTAGAGTTTCCAATATATATTTAAACTAACCTGCATCCACTCTTAAATAATACTACACCATTTTATGGGCAGTCCAAATACCTTATAATAATAAAATTTTCCTAATTCCTTCTTCTCAATCCTTTCTATCATTCATTTCACCATATAAAAGCCTAAATAAACATGTATATGTTCATAAGCACACATAAAGACATTGTACTATTATAATTTTGAACAAATACTATCTTATTTGTGCACTTATTTGATTTCATGTACTACTTCTTCAATGAACTTTCTTTATGTAGAACTGAGTTTCTGAGAGCTATCATTTTTCTTATCTCTGAAGAACTTATTATAACACATGTTATAGGGCATATCTACTGACAATAACTTCCTTCAATTTTGTTTATCTAGCTAAGTATTTATCTTTTACTTTTGAAGGATAATTTAACAGAATAGATAAACGTGGTGATTTTTTTCCTAACATTTTAATTAGTTGCTTGCGGTTTAGGACGTAAAGTCAGATGCAATTATTTTCTTTGCTTCTCTATGGGTAAGGTGCTTCCCCCTCCCAACCGCCCCTGGCTCCTTTTCAGACTTTTTTCTCTATTTTTGATTTTCTGAATCTTGAAAATGATATGACCAGATGTTACTTTTTGTTTGGGGTTTGTTTGTTTGTTTGGAACATTTATCCTATTTGGTATTCTCTGAGCTTCCTGGATTTGTGTGTGATATCCGACATTAATTTTGGAAAATTCTCAGTCCTTATTGTTTTACATATTTATGCTGTTTCTTTTCATCTGTTTTATTTCTAATATTTTATACTCTTACTTTTAAAATTTAATTTATCATCAGATAATTACACACAATGAGCATGAAATGAACAATAGTGTTAAGAGAAGGGCTGATCATTAAAAACAGCCTTGGACAATAAGAAGTTGCAGGGAAACCGAAGCAAAAACTCAGAAACAGAAAAGCAAAATGAAGAAAGATAAATGTCTCAGTTTGTCTCTAGTGCACAGTACATGACAATTACCTACAGTGGTGCAGGACTTTGGAGGGGACTTATAAGTATAAATAAGTTCCTGGATTTTGATGAGCTTACAATCACAATTAAGAAGGCACATTACCTCTTGCAAAACAGAGCAAGTGAATTAATTCTAAAGCAAGAATTACCAGTGATACGCATGGCAAACTTTATTTTCTTCTTCTTCTTCTTCTTCTTCTTCTTATTATTATTATTATTATTATTATTTTGTAAAAACAGGGTAGTCTTACTATGTTGTTCAGGTTAGTCTTCAATTCCTGGGCATAATTGATCATCCTGTTTTGGCTTCCCGAAGTGTGGGATTACAGGCAGGAACCACCACACCTGGTCTTAAGCATATTGAACTTCAAAAAGTGAATGTGACATGCATTTACAGTCATAATAAACATCTTCATAGAGAAAGCAGAGTTTGAGTTTGAGTTAGTTAGAATACATCTTTTCATAAATTTAACTGCATGTAACAGCTAAGAAGTGTTTTTAAAATATGGTAATTATAAAAATAATTTGAGTAGACAGAAGTAATACTGAGTAGAAAGTTAAAACTTTATAAATCAAGAAAACTATTATTTTGCTTTTGACTGAACATGCACTCTAATAACTCAATAAAGTAAAACATAAGTTCATATTTACTAGTAGTAAACTTTTGTATCTTCTAGAAATTCCAGTCTTTATAACCCAGATGAAGGTCACACTATGACTTGTACATCCATGCATACATTTCCCAATCCAAGCCACCAAGAAATATGCATAATATGAATTTATGGATTGTTTATGAGTTGATTAGCCTTGAAGACAAAGTGAAATATGCTAAGTGAAATAAGCCAGTCACAAAAGGACAAATATTATATGTTTCCAATTATCTAAGATACCTAGAAAGGCCATAACTATAGAAATTGAAAGCCATAATGGTGGTTACCAAGGGCTGGGGAAAAGCAGCATGTGTAGTTATTATCTAATGGGTACAAGAGTTTCAGTTTCTACTCATTAATGGAAAGATAAAAGAATTCTAGATATGGATGGTGGCAATGGTTCTAAAACAATGGGAATGTTCTTCATGTCACTGAGCTTCATTCTTAAAAATGGCTAAAATTGTGCATTTTATGTTGTATATACATACAGCTATTTTTTAAAAAGTAAAAGACAAAACCAAACACAGACAAACACAACAAGTGCCCAGATTCTGCCCAGATTAATTACATCATAACACTCAGGGATCAAGCCTAGACAACTGTACTTTTTTAGTTAGTGTGAAGTAATTTTCATGCACAGCCAGGACTGACAATCACTTCCCTAGCCAGTAGAGGACTCCTACTCTGTTAAAAATATGATTTCCTATATTCAACCAGAGTTAGTTCAATATTTCCAAGACTTCTTATTGTGTTAGATTAATGAGGTCTAAGGTAAGAATATTGTTTCTTAAATCACTCAATCACTTAAATCATTGATTAAAGTGAATCTGATAAATCTTTTGCTCTATAAATGAGATTAACAATTTAATAACACTACAGTTTTTGAAAGTAAGTAAATATAACTAGTCTCCTTGCTTACCTATGTAGACAAATATATTATGACAAATGTATTATGACGCAAATCAAGTATTTGATACTAATTTTAATTTTATATTGTGAATTAAAAATAACAGCCTGTATACAATCTTTATTATTTTATAATAAAAGTACACTATCACAGAACAAAGCAATCTAAGATTCTTGGTTACTATGTTTTACAAACTATGGTATAAAACAAATGAAATAGCATCATTGTATAAGGCAGTCAGAATTGGACAATGACATTCCCATTTGGAAGCCCTATGTAGCTTTTCAGTACCGAATCTGACACAGAGTACACGAGCAGGCACTAGTTTCTAGGGTGAATATAATTTCTTAGCAGATTTTCCTTAGGGATACAAAGGGCTTCTATGATCCAAGCTTGCCAGTATGGATGATACAACCAACAGAGGATATAAATTGATATAGCTATTAGACCTTGAATGCCCTAGCAAGGAATTTGTCCAAAAACATAAAAACCCTACATCAATTCACGTGAATTGATCAAATAATGGTTCAGCTCAAATAACAGCTCAAAATCTACATTTTTTTAAATGACTGAAATCACTTTTAGAAAATACTCTAATTATGTAATCATCCTTGCATGTGTCCTCCACTGAATTACAATTCTGGGAACACCAATTTTTCCACTAGAAAATTGCCAAAAGGCCCCAAGCTCTTAAACAAAGCAGTATTATGATACCACCATGCCTCTATTGTGAAGTGTAGATCAGACCATCTATTGTTTCAGAATACTATAGTAAATGTCATCTAAAATAAATAATACTCATGTAAACAAGTAAAAATTAAAGGCATCTCAGAGATAGGCAGTGCTACATAGTCTAATATACATACCTATGCCTTAAGAATATGATAATGTAGCTAGGCACGGTGGCTCATACCTGTAATCCTAGCACTTTGGGAGGCTGAGGCAAGAGGATTGCCTGACCTCAGGGTTTGAGATCAACCTGGGCAACTTGGCAAGACCTCGTCTCTACAATAAATACAAAAAGAAAAAATTAGCCAGCTGTGGTAGTCCATGCCTGTAGTTCCAGCTACTTGGAAGGGTGAAGAGAAAGGGATCACCTGAGCCCAGTAATTTGAGGCTGGGTGTCCGTGAGTGTACCACTGCACTCCAGCCTGGGCAACAGAGTGAGATAACAACTCAAAAAAAAAAAAAAAATACAAGCAAGAGGTAAATTTTCTCAAACACTAGTCTTTGTCAATTTCAGAAATAAGTACAGCCATAATACTATGACAGCTCTGTTCACTGAAGGGCATAAAAACTCCAGAAGAAATCTCAACAGCTTTTTCTTTGTAACTATAAAGACTGCTTGTAAAAGGATACATCAGGCTGTGACTATTGTGTGAGACGTTTTGCATATAAACAGAAAAAATAATGCGAATTGGATAAAGCTCTAAGAACAGATTCTGAAAAGATAAATGAATGGATATGTAGACAGCTAAGCATATGGCGGCCCTTCCAAAGAGCTGATTATGTTTTCTCCTCCTTCCCCCATTCCTTGCAAGAATGGTTCACCCAGTTACAAATCTAGTTGTCATGTGTCTATCTCTCTCCAGGCTAGAATTTCTGAGCAGCTTGAGTTTAGAAACAGTTTCCTCACAGCCCTCTCTTCATGAACTTGTGTTGAATTAAACACAGTCCAATGAGCCACAGGCGTAGGTTGCCCTGTCTGAGAGGTCCTGATTTAGGAAGGAAGTCATAGTGGAAGTACTGGGAAAAGACTGAAGAGTGCAGATGGAGCCACTGCAACCCTGCCTAATTCCACACCCCAGAAATCTGCAGGAGCAGAGAAAGCATGTCAGAATGTGAACCTGGTTTCTTCTGGGATACCTGGTCCTAGGTAAATCCAGCTTCTACGTTATTAGTGTATTCATCATAACTCATTGGCATGGTAGATATCAAGTACAGCAACTGCAAGCTGCTTTGGTAGAAGATGGAAGAGCTATATGATCTGAGGACAAACCAGAACATCCACACTGCCTTGGAGAACAAAATCAAGAAGCAATAGAATGCATAGTTTACTTCCAAATCTTTCACTTCAGGATACCTAGATATCTAGCATATGGTGGGCAAAATAACTTTTGAGTGGAAGGTTATCCTTATAGAGTACCTCAGTCTACGCAAAACAACTGTCCAAGTCGAAACAATTGTCAGGATTCATTGCTAGAAATTTTAGTGATTTATCTGTTTCACAACAAATCTAACCCATGACTAGAAACAAGACAGAGTTATACAGTGAAAGGAAAAAAGTGAATATTTATTTGTTTTTGACAGCTATAGCATATTTATCCAAAGCATTGCTAAATTACTTAAAATTTTTATCATGCTATCACTGAGGCTCATCCGAGAGGGGACCCAAATAAACCCGGAATTATTTTTTGGAGGGCAGGCCCCTTGCAATACAGGCTTCCCTTGCTAGGTACATGTTCTAGGATTGGCATCAGTTGTCCAACTAGTACTGTTGTGAGAAGCTGCACTTGGTTTCAGTAATTTTGGGGGGAGATTCTTTGCATTATGCATTTGCCCATTTAATGCTTGGTGATTTACAAGCACACCTGTCCACCCAGTGCTGAGTGTTCAGTAGTTCTTGGCCAAAAACAACATGTCTCCCATGTCCCACCTTTCCTATTCACGCAATCTCACCCTGAATGGCATTTTTTGCTTTCCTCGGGTGAAAAAGGTTCTCAAAGGGAAATGTTTTGCCAATGTGGAAGGGGTGAAACAAACAAACAAAAACTGTATAAACACTAAAAGGCATCAAAATTAACAAGTTCAAAAACTGTCTTGAGCAGTGGAAAAAGTGTCTCAATATGTATATTGCATTAAATGGAGAATATTTTGAAGGTGACTAAAATATAAACATATAAGAATAAATAGGTATTTCTAACAAATTAATTCCAGTTTTTGGGGGTCCTCCGGTACATACACATTCCCCTTTCAGTCTGTTTGTCACAGTAAACACAGAAAAACATATAATTTTTATGCCTTATTCGAGAAGATGCATGTCCTCATTAGAGCTGTTTTTCAGCTGATTTTTGTTGTGTTGAGCCACACTAATGAAGAGAAGGAATGGGAGGGAAATTCACTGTGGAGAAACCCAGAGCGACTGTTTATGGCACTGGTGTGCTTGGTTTCATTCTGCAGCAGATTTTCTATCAACAAAATAGTTTATTATTTAATTTAACTACATACATAATTTACTTAATTCATTTAATAATTTACTTATATTCATTAGAGAATTTAATGAATTTAAGTAAATCTCTTTCTACTTTATTGGTCAAAAAAAAAAAACAAAACTGGAAATGTGATTGATGAAAAGGAGCTTAAATAAGATTAAAAGTTTGTCAAAGTCAAAACTAAAGTTAGATAATGTAAACCTCAACAATGAGTTGGTTAAACCTAGAATCAAGTTGGCAGGTGCAAATGTTTTTGTGCATGTACAGATATGTAATCTATAGGTTCATGTATGTATGTATTTGTGTGCATATTTTAGCATATATGTAGACAGGAGTTTTGTGCTGAGAAGTTACACTATTCATATTATAAAACATCCACATTTCCATGATACTTGAATTTCTGCATATTGTGTGGCAAATTCTACAGAAATGGAAGTAAGAGTTGCCTTTAAATCAATATGGTTAAAATGATATTAATACCAGCATTTAAATGTAAACACCAGGTAACATCTTCTTCATTATTTTTAGGTTTTTTATGGTAACCTCTTAAAAAGCAAGTAGGGAAAAATTAACTTATACTAATATGATATGGATGTCCATAAAGTGATGAAAAACATAATATATTAAAAACTGCAAATATGCATAAAGAGTTTACTAAATGATTTTAGGTTCATCATATCAATCAACTTTTGAAAATTATACCCGAAGGAAGAGTCTGCCAGAAGGAACAAGAAACATACTAAAAATTAACACATCTCAAGCCTATTCTACCAGGATGATGCACCCTCTCTGTCTTATTCAGAGCTAGATGGGAGCAGGACAATTTTGCTTACTCCTCAGCCTGTGTACAAAAACAAATACATGATTCTCAATCTAATTTTTATTGTTTTTTATATGAAACTTCCTAAGTTTATCAACTATATATGTTCAATAAATTGAAATTCAGGATCTGATTGCCTACAAAATATTATTTCAACATATAGAAACAAAGCTAAAAATTATTTGTTTCAAATATTTGTTCAAATCAATGTACATTTTTAAAGTATAAACTTCAAGACAGCATGAGTATGCTGTTACTCCATGTGAGTGCTCTCACATGAGTGGTAGCAATGCACAGCATGTAGAGAATAGAGCTTGGATTACAATGACTGAGCCCAAGTCCTGACCTTCCTCTGTGTGGGACTAGAACCTGGCAGGAGCCTAACCTTCTTCAATACCTTAACTTTCTCACCTGCCATGCTGGGTTTCTACTATGATTAAATGAACTAGTTTGTATCAAATACTTAAAATAGTGACTGAAAATAGGACACTCTTCATGAATATATAGTTATTGCCATTCCATGAGCTCCTCCCTGTCTGATAGATAAGGTGTTTTTTTTTTTTTTTTTAACAAGTTAGTAGGATTAAACACCTCTTTGAAAATTAAAGCAAATCAACAGGCAGTACTGACAAAGGATTTAGAAACTTCCCATATATATGTATATATATATATATTTTTTTAAAGAGAGAGAGAAGTCAGAATTTGACACATTGTCATGCATACAAAAAGGAAAAATGAAAGCATCTTTATTATAACTGGATGCACCATCTATGACAAAGCTAAGTGTTCACATCCGTTTCATAGATAACTCCCATTTTTCAAGGTTTATGACTCCATCATAAAAATTCATTTCCCAAGAAAGCCTGCAAATACATATCCTTCTGCATATCATTATTTTTATTGTCTCTCTTTTAGTGCTGTGATTTGATTTATTAATAATCAAGTCAAAATTATTTTTTTTAGAATTTTAATGCCAATCTCAAAAATAAACACTCTGGATAACAGTAGTGAAATCACAAGAAATATATGCAAGAAAAAAACGAATTTTAAGAGGGGATTGGATTTGAATGACTGTCTCAGACTCCAGGTTAATATCAGTGTTGACGACATTCTATGTCTGGGTCCACACAGGGGGTTTCTCACTCTTAGAGGCTGGTTGTTGAGCATCCATCCCAAATACTAAGTCAAACATTTGGAGACACAGAAATACCCCAAGCTCCCTTTAATAACATATCATGGCTCCATCACTCAGTCATTTACCTAAATATCCCCTGAAAGTTTTCTATTTTTGAGTGGTACTGTTTCATGGACTATTGTCTTCTGGAGGCTTACTACAATCTTTGTAAAGTAGAAATTAATTTTGTTTCACATTTTAAAAAGAAGATCCCTGGCTCTGATACTGTCTTTTTAGTTATTTACATAATGATGATTGCATGGAGTTTGGTGTTTTATACTTACTGCACATGTAGGAGATTTTTACTCCCACCCACATGTACTGTTTTTTCTGCTTAAGGTAAGTTAATCTGAACTGCAGGCTACGTGCACAGAGGTGGGGAACCCTTATTTGTAAAACACTTTTCTTTTGGGGACCTGTTAAGACCCCAACTGAGTCTAATTACCAGCCAGTTCTATTTTAAATGAAAACCTTTATTAACTGGAAAAGAGGGAACAAACACATTTGTTTTCAAACTTTGCACAAATATATCTATTGCCCAGTGAATGCATGTGAAAACTGGATGAAGTGACTTGTATCTACTGATAAAAATAAACACTGTAGAGTTCTGAAGCCTAAAGTGTATCTAAAAATAAAAGACATCCTGACATAATCATAACTAATTAGCTTATTTCTAACTATATTATGCTGAAATGAAAGTAATTATTACATGAATTTTTCCATTCATGTAAGCTCTCCTATTTAGTATTTTAAATTCCAATCCAATAATCAATATAATTTTTTAAACTACAGTGATTATCAACATGTAAGAATTTTTATTTTAAAAGAATCAGATTCTTACCCTGATTGAAGGGTTTTCCTGGACTCCAAGTACGGAAATAATCATCCTAAGGAGGAAAATAATGTGAATTGAGTGTTTATGAGTAATTAAAATGTAAGGATTTATATAAAATCTAAAATCAAATATGAAACACAAAAGCTGTAATACAAACCTCTACTTCCTGCAATGGCAAGCAGCAAATTATAAATAAACAAAAAAAGAAACAAGAGAAAAAGAAGAGTTATCAGAAGGAAACACACTGTTTACAAGTTATAGAAACGTCTTTCAATAAATGTGTTCATTTTCATTGCAATTTGGTGGTTACTATAACAATTTAACTGTTTGCTAGTCACTTTTCCTAGATATTAGAATGTAATAGTTTCCGTTGCAATTCAATGTGTAATATAACATGTAGATAATTATCCTAAGCTAATAAGCTATAAAGTATCTTACCAATTTCCAATTACACGACTTCATTTTCCACTAGTACTATAGTAAATGGAACCATTAATACAGCAAGGAATATACCAAGTGATTCTGCAATAGCCCACAGAGCATAAATATACTTTATGCAAATCATTCACATGCTAATTGACTATCTGAGGAGTTCATCAAAATGCAATCGGGAGCTTGAAAAAAAATGCACACTAATTAAATCCTGCCAAAAGTTTAAATCTTTAATATGGAAATGAATCAATACAATATATTTACACTATATTTAGTGAACATGACTGTATAATACAAAAGTGGGGCAATGTATACTGACTAGAATCTTAAAAAACAAAATCAATGGACTAAATCTGTTCTATGTACTGTTTTTTCCCTCTAAAAGCCTTATAAAAGTACCTCATCCATATCATCTTTTATTGTAAGTAAAAAAGTGTCACTGGGCAAATTAACATGCTCTTCTCGCGATAGTAACTTGCTGTAAGAAAAGTGCCACATCGCGGTGAAGCCATAATGCTTCTTAGTTGTATACTGCTAGACCATGCTAGTCGGGAAGGCCGCAAATCTACATAATCCAAAGGCAAGCAGAGAATTCTGTGTGTGTGGGTGGGTGTGTGTGGTGCAGTTTTGTTACGTGGACATAGTGCTTAGTGATGAAGTCTGGGCTTTTAGTGTAGTCATCACTCGAACAGTGTACATTGGTCCCCATTTCCCCTCTTACCCTCCCACTTTCCACTAGACCCTCCAGTGTCTTTTATTCCACTTTATGTCCATGTGTAAACATTATTTAGCTCTCACTTATAGGTGACAATATATGATATCTGTTTCCAAGTTGTTCCATTCAAGATAATGACCTCCAGTTCTATCCGTGTTGCTGCAAAAGAAATTATTTCACTCATTTTTGTGGATGAATAGTATTTGAGGGTGTGTGCATATACACACATCACATTTTCTTTATCCAATCATCTCTTGGCGAACACCTAGTTTGGTTCCATGACTTTGCTGTTGTGAATGGTGCACACATACATGTGCAAATGTCTTTTTTATATAATGATTTCTTTTCCTTTTTTGAATCTCTTCCTACTCTCTTTGCTAGCATTCTCCAACATATATAAAAGCACACATTTTAATTATGGAAATAAGACAATTCTCTAATTTATTTATTTTTAAAATATAAGTTAAGTTTCAAAAAGTTTTCTTTAATGCGGCTAACCATTCATCACCAACTTCCATATTCGCACCTCACCTGCTTCAAATGAAAAAGAGAAAATAGTGGCAGGTGGTATCTCCATTGGTCTTATATTTATGTCCAGATATGGTTATATTGAGGGGGGGAATTGTGGTAATCCAAACTAATAGGTTCTGCATTAATTATTCTGGGTTAGATTAAAGATGTGTAATGCTACTGGGTAATTAAATAAACACTGATTATGTACTTGTTTATAAAATATTTTTCAATATACGTATAGCATGATGGGATTCTTGGGAAACTAAGCTTTCAAATTAAATTGCTCCACTAAAAGTCTCAAAACTTTAGCTAAGCATTATGGCACCTTACATATTATACATATGATATATATAAATGATCATTAATACATCGCTTATTTAATATCTTTTATAAAAATACACCTTACTGTTTGGCAATGATGACTATTATTCATTGTGAGCATGGGAGGGACTAGGCAGCTATGCTTTTATCCCTCTGGAAGCATAACAGAAAGCTAGCCATGCACACATGCGTGATGGATCTGGAGACAGAAAACTTGTGCGCTCAGTCTATTTTCAGCACTTAGTGACTGCATCACTTTAGACAAGGTGATGACCTGGACCTCAGGTGCTGTGACTGAAGTTGGAAAACGAATCCCTCCTTACCTGAGAGGGGCACTGTGGGGATTAGTTATAAAATGTGTACAGTGCCACAGAAGCTGACATCCAGGAGATGCTGGAGCTAAACAGCTTCTCAGAGGGTCAAGTTTATCTCTGATGGTGACTTTGGGTAACAACATTGGACACGCTCTCGTTATGCTAACCAATCTTTTTATTTTCTTGGATTCTTAATATTAGCCATGAATGCCTCATAAAATTTTAAAACTGATGTCTAAACGGCTCCCTCCAAAAAATGTCTGCTTTTAAGAGTAAAGGAACATACTTCACCTCAGACTATTTTCACATGGTACATCCAGCAGTGGCATCACCCACTAAGATGTGGGTGAGTTTCTACTACAATAGTGACTCCATTCATGTAAATATCACAGGGAAGGACATGGAGGTGCAGAACCAATCAGTGCACTACTGAAGTCAGACATGTGAGGGCAGCGTTTTTCCCACAACACACCATGGGGCAACACTGAACACTTGTACAGATGATCAGGAATCAGGTGAACACGTATTTAAAAAAGAAATTCCTTCAGAACAACATCTATATTAAAATGTAGAATCACATGTAAAACATGAGCCTGGATATCTTGGTTACAAGAAGGGCACCCTCAAAGTCTGGCCACTGTGGGGTTCTGACACAGCACGGAGAGCACTGTAGTTAGACTACTAAGCTAGTGTTAGACATATGCTTTGTGTTCTCACAGCACTGGACTTTTTTTTTTCTGTTTAAAACAGTTTCGCTTCATTAAATCTTAGGAATTTTTCCAGGATGAGAAACAAAAGTATTTTCACTTGTGTTCATTCAGGCACAATTTCTTTTGTTTCAAAAAGCTTTGTGAATATTGGTCGTTCTCAGGCTTCAATTTAGATCCAAAATAAGCCAACAAGGGATTTCAAAAACAACTGCAAGAAATGCCCTCAATTGGAGAAATTTAGGATTAGACAACTGCAGCCAATTCTGAGCATTTCAACAGGCAAAGTTGGATTCTTGTCAATCATGTTCAAAAATGTATGCTAGTGAATTACAGAGACCATAGAATTTAGTATTACACCTCTGCCAATTTCTTATACTTAAAAGTAGTGGTAACTTTTTTTTCCACAAAATAGAGTCTACATAAGAACACCAGATTTGTGTATTATGTTATTCAAACTGTCTTTTTTCTTATGGCTGAAATGCTATATCATTTTCTCTAATTTTAAATAAAATATATATTTAACATAGAGCACAGTTTTTCCAACCTTGACATTACTGATATTTTGAACCTATGATTCTCTGTTATGTTCAGGAGGGACGCTGTCCTCTGCCTTCTGCCTGTTCAGCAGCCTCCCTGGCCTCAACTCACAAGACACCAGCAGGGATACTCTCCCAAGGTGTGACAAAGAGCTATGTCACCTGTTATTGACAAATGTCCTCTTATGAAAAAAATCACGCATTTGAGGGCCACTGATGTGGAGTTGTTAGGAAATAAATAAAGAAAAACTAATTAAAATATACTACAACAGAGAACTGCTAAAAGTAACCGACTTTCTCCACAAATATTTCATAATACTGACAGTATATTATACATTCAATTTTAAATCCAGATTTTTATGTAACATTTTATTGAGAACATTTTACAACTTTATAAATATTTTTCAAAATATTTATAGCTACATAATACTCTTTTGTGTGAATTTGCTATCATTTAACTATGCTCTCATGTCTATGTGTTCACAATGTTTATAATATTTAGCTATAATAAATAGCATAAATGAATATCTGACTAAATTATATATATTATATATAAACTATAAGTTCAGGAGGATGATCAGTGGAAATAAACACCATACGCAGCACAGAGAAACTCATTTTCTGTTACAATTCCTGGTTACAACCAGGATGTGTTCAGGGAAAGAGAGTCACAAGGATAAGTTCATGCCCAAAGATCAATATTTGGTTCATTCGTGTTCCGTAGCTGCGTCTGTGCTGAAGGTCTACCCCGTCTGAAGGAATCCTCTGGACTGACATTGAATTAGGACAGGGACTGCTTAAGTATCCTCGTAGGTTTTGATACAGGATCGTTCGGGAGTGGGAGAGTCTTGAAGCCCAAGAGCTCCTGGAGACGTCAGGCAAAGGCTCAAACCAGGCACTGCACCAGCTGTCATGAAGCCACTCAAGACCTCTCATGGCTAGGCACAGCAGCGTAAGCAGTACCATCTTAATGAAGGATGTCTGAAAAAAAAAACTGTTAACAAAGCATCATACTCTTTTTTTTTTTTTGAGTTGGAGTCTCACTCTGTCGCCCAGACTGGAGTACAGTGGCCGCTCCCGGCCACCGCAGCCTCGACCTGCTGGGCTCCGGCGATCCTTCCACCTCAGCCTTCCAAGTAGCTGGAACTACAGGTG
>CAUYQG010286279.1:0-17608 GCA_963574415.1 Tarsius wallacei | reverse complement strand
CCTATGAGTAGGCAGAATGACAGGCACACGCTACCATGCCCGGCTGACTTTTTTATTTTGTCGTAGAGATGAGGTCTCGCCAAGTTGCCCAGGCGGGTCTCGAACCCGCGGGCTCAGGCAATCCACTCACCTTGGCCTCCCAAAGCGTGGGATTACAGGCTGAGCCACCGTGCCCGGCAAGGGTCAAATTTTTAAAAAGACATAAAAATATATAAAGTGCTATTGCTATTCCCGTTTAATGTAGCATCATCATCATCATTACTATTGTACACAGTTGATTCTATAATAGTTCCTTCCCTTGAAAAAAATGTTAAGTATGAAAAGATCTCTCCTTTTCACAATACCAACTATAATTGTCTCTTAAGGAGAGTCTAAACATTTTTAGTGTTTAAGCCTCAGTTTATTTTAACCTTCTGACTTTTGACTGTGGGAATCAAAAGTGGGTTAATCACATAGTTTTCCTTTTCTCTTAAGGAAAGAACTGCTCACACTACTGTTATGTATTCTCTATGGTTTTATGCCAAGCTAATCCCTTTTACCAGCATTACTTTTATAAGCAATTGAAAATTGAAATGTAGATATAATAATAGTATTGTTTATCGTTTTATGAATTAATATCGCAACATTATAAATACCCACTATGCGTTGCACATTTAAACTATAATAATAATAAAACTGATTAGAGTACTTTTTGCCTAGAAGCTTACTCCATGGACTTCTTTAGATGTAGTGAGAGCCACCTGGACTGTAAACATGTAATTATCCACTGTGAGAAATGAAAGATAGTTAAGTGGTTCCCAAGAACATATTAGGCACTTTGAGCTCAAAAGAGAATGAATTCATGTCATTTGAGACAAATTCTGTGGCTTCACAAATCCACTTGTCTTTGGCACAGAGAAAATTAGTCTTTTTAATATCTGAGGGTTCGATTGTGGAGAGTCACCTATTATAAATTTAAACTTTCTATATTGCAGAGGTAAAGAATATTTTTCCTGTCGAGGACCACCAAACCAGAGGGCTAAAAAACAATAGCCACCAAGGCCACTTTCAAAAAGCTCAATCAGTTAAGGATTTGGGGGGCAAGAAAAATAGAAAACATTTCATTCATTCTACATTTAATATAAAAACAGGTCAATATAAAATTCAGTTAATGCAAGTAAAGTACAATATTGTTCTTTGTTGTGGGTAGGTAAGATGTGAGACAGTAGTATTAAAGAGAATGGAAGAGAGGCTGTTGTCTTCCTTCTATGTATTTTTTTTCAGTTGTTGGTATACCACTTTTCAGGCAGCCAGACAAATAGAAAGATAGAAGATTGGTAGTGAGGGTGGTATAGCTGAGATGGAAAAATAGATTTATAAACTGGTTCTAGAGGTTTTTGAGTAAGTAGCAGTCTTTCTTTCTTTTTCTTTTTTTTTGAGTGGGAGTCTTACTCCGTCACCCAGGCTGGAGTACAGTGGCACGCTCATGGCCACCACAGCCTCGACCTGCTGAGCTCCAGCGATCCTTCTGCTTAAGCCTTCTGAATAGCTGGAACTACAGGCATGCGCCATCATGCCCAGGAAATTTTTAGATTTATTGTAGAGATGAAGTCTTGCCAAGTTGCCCAGGCTGGTCTCGAACCCATGGGCTCTGGCAATCCTCTCACCTCAGCCTCAGCCTCAGAGTGCTAGGATTATAGGCGTGAGTATCGGTATTTCTATACAGATATCCTAAATCCTTTGGGTTGTGATAATAAGTTATTGTTTGTTGTCCATACTCATCAAAATTCTGTTTTCCTCATTACCAATTAACTATTATTCTTAATCTCTGTTCTTTCCAACTTTACACTACCTTTAACTCGAAGGAAACTCTTTCTTATATGTACGACATTATCACTTCCTATGTACCTACGTAGGCCAGATAGGTTGACAAGCCAAAAGCACTGGATTCCTTGGACGAATTTCTGTGTGACATGGAATTATTTCATTCATGGCTATGAAGTTTTTGTTTATCCATAGAAATAGGAAGTCCTTTCTGTTTATGAAAATAGAGTACAACCCAGAAGATTTTTTTGAATATAATCTTGGAAAGAGTTTATAGTATTGACTGTTGTTGCTAAAATACAAAATACAATCCTTGAGACTGGAGAACTTGTCTTTTTGTACCTTCCATAATATTTTGCACAAAGTAGAGGCTTAATCTTTATTAAAAGCAAGACTAGTATTTGTATCATTTAGAGTCCCCATGTTAGAAAAGAAAGAGAAGAATAAATGCGTTTGATGGCTAAGAACAGCATAGATTCAGAAAGGGATCATCAGAGTTTTCCTGAAGGCAACTTCTGAGAGAAAATTGAAAAAAAATGAAGGATTAGAAAGTGTTATTTAAAGGTGAAACGTGTGTCCCCCCCACCCATCTGTTCATTTTTGTCCTTCAGGATATTGTACTATTAAATTTTGTTTTGTTTTCCCCCTTTACTCATAATTGCCTTTTTATACTTCAGTTATTAGGTGTCATCAGGGATGCTTCATTGAACCTCTTTATTTTTGTCATTTTCTCTTTTTGACTAAGACCTCCTGCTCATTACCTTTATTTAATTAAAGCCAAGATAACTGGCTTTTGTCTTGAATTATAGCAGAGTTCTTATGTGTCTAGTATCCCAGGCTTTCTCAGCTCTCCATATTTCAGATAATAAACTTTGATATCTGTTCTATATCATGGTAGTTAGGAATCTATATGCTAATAGCAAAGAGAAGTGTTGAAATGTGACCTTGTACAAGTCAACCTCTTTTCAGCTGGTTTTCTTTATCTGCAAAATTGGGAAAATTAATACCTGCCCTTATAGCCTAATAGAATTTGTTATGAGTATAAAATTAAAGCTTTGTGAGCTACAAGGTCTCTGCAACTTTAAGATAATATGGGAATGATATTTCTAGAAATAGGTACTACTTAGGAGAGACTACAGTAAAATAAAACACATTCTTATGAAGCAGCACGGCTATCTTTTCAGTCCTTTCATTTCTTTATCTGGAGTAGCCTCTTTCTGTATCTGGAGGGTCAGTTCACCTCTAAAAGCCTAGGGCAGATGTCATCACCTTCATGAAACCTTCTTTTATTCTCTAAATTAAAAGTGATGTCACACCTTAGAATGTCGATAATTTGGCAACTTTTGAATGGTCATAGCAGTCCCTTATTTTTGCATTCTTTTTAGTCACCCCCACTTCCTAAATAAAACATCCAAATGTTATGAAACAGTCATTATAATAGGGCAATATCACTCAAACCTTAATATGTCTTAGATTACATGGAGAAGCTTATTTTAAAAACGCCATCCCTAACCTCACACTTTAATGCTCTGATTCCGCTAAGTTAGGGTCAGGTACTGTGTCAGCAAGGCTGCTCTTTAGTCTCTTGGAGTTTATGTGGCCCCTCCCACAGTAGGTCTTTTGCACATGATGTTCCCTGTGTCTAGACTTGGCGTTTCCTGTCATTCTTTGTCTATATGTCTGTGCTTTAGATTTGAGCTTTATCATTTAAAAATTTTTAAAGATTTTTTTTAAAAGGCTAGTCAAAAAACTTTATCATTATTTCTTAAGGGAATCCTTTCCCAGCTTTTCTGACAAGCTCAACTCTCCCACATTATATGTTCTCATAGCATTCAACACCCCATTATAACATTTATCACAATTGCAGCTTTGCACTTTATTTGTGTTATTATTTAAGTAATAACTCTCACTACACTGGAAGCTTCATAAGGGTAAAAACTGTGTATGTTCTTGTTCTCTGTTATATTCCTAATGCCTGAATAGTCCTGGAACACAGTCAGTGCTTAATAAATACTGAGTGGGTGGTAAATAATAGTCCACAAATACCTTTTTGACCAGCATTGGACCAGAAGTTCTGGATCCTTGCTTTCTATCGCTGACTTACAACTGACTTACTTATCTCTTAAGTTTCCCATGTGTGTTTTGGTATCTAAAACTGAACGAAACCTGCCCTGCCTACTTCACAGGGCATTGTGGACATCAAGTGAGAAATGTGAAGGTATTTTGAAAAGTATAAAGGTGCTATTCAAATATAAAATTACTTTGAATAGCTGCTGATCTAGGTGGAAGACACTGATGGATACAAAGTATAATACATGGACCATGTTATTGTTATTTATTCTATAACCTAGAGGAGATGTATTTTGAGATGGAGTTTAATTTTTAATTCTTTTATATTTGACTTCTTGCTAATCTTATAAATTATATCTCTATCTATTGTTAGGGTAATGATTGTCATTAATTTCCTTTTATGGAGAGTAAACAAAAATTACCAAGGCTAGCCTTCAAATTCTTTTTTATGGTCCAGCAAGTTCTATGGTTTTAGTGCACACTCTATCTTTTACAAATGACTCGTCTGTGTATTTATAAATATTTTATGCTATAAAGAGATTGTATATGTTACTTTAACTCTGGAGAAAATGGAATAGGAAAACATCAGATTGATAGATTGAATTGAAATACATTCTTTGTTGTATTTTTGGAATAGAGCGAGATGTCCTCAACTTAAAAACAAAACAACTCTATATTTGGTCATTCCATACTTTTCTACCCATAGCTTATTAAAATATCTTTATGTTTTCCTCCTCTCTGTTTTCTGTTCCCAAATCTTCCTGCCTTCACCCTTTTTCATTCTTGTAATTTTTCTTCTTTTTTAACTTCAACAATCTGGGTTGCAGAGGGAAAAAAACCTGGCACTTAATCAAGAACATGATCTCATTGCTTTCAATGGCTTAGAAAAGAAACATTTTAAAGCAGTTGAAAGATTTCACTTTGGAAAGTAGGTACTGCATAACTAAGTGTGTTGGTTCCCAGCAGAGCCTTGAGTAACCTCTTTCCAGCCATCCTCCTGTTTTTTTCTCTTCTACTTCCTCTTCAGTGAGTAATAGCTTAAGTTTAAAAAAAAATTTCAGTAAGGTTTTCCTTTGGCTCTGTTGCCAGAGTATTGTTTTCTGTCCTTTCACTCCTCTAGATAATACTTTTATATTTTTAAAGGGTGATTGTGTCTAAGCTTTGTCATTTGTAGATAGAGATGAAGTATAACTTTTAGTTTTTTCCTGCTTACACAAACCCCGCCCACTCCCCCCAGCCCTTTCAGAGCCCTGGTCAGTATTTCTGAGAGTCCTTGAATGCAACATTACATACGTATTCAGGAACAGAAGTGAATGATTTTTCCTTAGAGTCTTTTTGGGGAATTAATCCTCCCTTAGGCCACCCTAGTGTGACACATCATCACTGTCACTGACATTGGGTCCTCTGTGAGGGATAGTAGCAGTGCTGAAAATGCTGTTCTTAGTGCTTCAGAGTTGGCTTTCTTCAGGGTGCCTAGGAAGCTGAGGGCTGAATTAGAGAATTCCCTTTTTCCCTGTCTCTGTACCATGGTTTGCCCCCAAGTTCCAAAGCTGCAGGGTTTGTGCACACAGTTTCACAGCCTCTCTTAAAAAGGTTTCTTATCTTTCAGATCTACCCTTTTACTCCTTCTGGGCTCTAAACCAGTTCAAAAAGCCAGATGGAAAAAGACACCATGCCATTTCTTCCATTGTCCTTATTTCTTCTCACTCTCCTCAACCCTCCACCCACTCTAGATTTCTGCTGAAATCTCCAGCACCTTGAACTACAAGGCAAAGTGGCATATGTGAGGAGGAAAATGGTCATTGCCACATTAGTTCTGACAGTTGCTGAATTCTTAATCATACTTGGAATCAGCTCAGCCAACTTGTTAATTGAAAAAAATAATTTTTGGCTGGGTGTGGTGACTTAAGCCTGTAATCCCAGCACTTTGGGGGGCGGAGGCGAGAGGATTGCCTGAGCCCAGGGGTTCGAGACCAGCCTAGGCAACTTGGTGAGACCTCGTCTCTACAATAAAATAAAAAACTAGCCGGGCACAGTAGCATGTGCCTATAGTTCCGGCTACTTGAAAGGCTGAGGCAGAAGGATCACTGGAGTCCAGTGGGTTGAAGCTGCAGTGGCTGTGAGTGTGCCACTGCACTCCAGCCTGGGCGACAGAGTGAGACTCCGGCTCAAATAATAATAATAATAATAATAACAATAATAATAATAATAATAATTTTTGAATGAGTACCCATTAACTGCTATATAATTCAAAAGGTGCAAAGATGTACCCAGGGAAACGTCTCTCTGTTGCCTCCATCCTTTGGTTATCAAGTTCCCCTCCCTGAGGGAATTAATACTACCAATTTGTTCTGTGTCCTTCCAGAAATATTTTATGCATGTGTAAAAAAAAAATCTGTATTTATATATTCTTTCTACTTTCCTTCTGCTGCTCCTTCACAACTGGCATAATATGTACACTGTACTCTTCCTTGTTCTTTTTATTTGGCATCTGTCTCATATTAGCAAGCATATAAGGAACTTTCTTTTTTTTTAATGGCTGCATTGTCGGGCTATACTGAAATGGCTATTAGTAATCTAACCAAGGTGACTCCATTGTATAGTAGTTCTTCCACCTTGTCTCTACGTAACTGCCCTAACCATTCCAGTAAACAGTATACCACATCTTGTTGGCAGAACTCCAGGGACTTCATAGTCACTGGCTGTGCCTGGGACATAAAGTTAACTGCAACTCCCTAACGGTCAAAAGTTGCTAGTTTATGGTTGCTAAGTTACTAGTTTACGCTAAGTTGCTATGTATCCTTGCGGTTTTTGCCTTTTATAAACCCCTTGTTTGCTTCATTTGGGGGTCAACAGTTTCTTTCTGGCATGAGCCTGCTCTTGACCGCTGGCAATAGAGGACCCAATGTTTGACTCTCAGTGTGGTGGCGACTCCTTACTTGCGATGCAGCTACAATAATATCATAACTTATTTATGTAACCTCTTTATATTGGCATGTAGGTTGTTTTTATCTTTTGGTATTACGAATAATGCTGCAAAGAATAATGTTGAACATGTGTGTTTTTTTTTTTTAATAAGTATATCTGTAGGACAGATCTCCAGTAACTGGTATTGCTAGTTAAAGGTTATTTGCACTGTAATTTGGATCCTTCAGTTACTAAATTCTGGGGGGTTTGTTGGTATGTGTATTGGGGGTTGTTTTAGTCTTTCTTCTGTTTTTGATTCCTAGCTTATACTCTAGACTCTGCTTTTGATAAACTAACTTCATCACCATCTGCTTTTTTTTGATGACTGTTCAAGCAGTGCCCAGGAAATACAAATAATTGGGTCAGGTATTAAAAAAGTAGATTGTGGGGCCAGTTTTGGTGGCTTACACCTGCAATCCCAGTGTTTTGGAAAACTGAGGCAGGAGGGATTGCTTGAGGCCAGGAGTTCATGACCAGTGTGGGCAGCATAGGAAGACCCAGTCTCTACAAAAATTGTAGAAATGAGCCATATGTGGTGATGTACACCTGTAGTCTCAGCTCCTTGGGAGGATCATGAGCTAAGATGCGACTGCATTCCAGCCTGGGCAACAAAGCGAGACCCTGTCTCTTTAAAAAAAAGGTATATTGTTTTGTTTTACACTGTAGGGGAGGTAACATATTTCTCTATCCTCTTAGGGTCTCCATCTGGGCCTAAGAATTAAATTGACATAATACAGCTTAACAGGGCAAAAGCATACACATTTTGTTTAGTAATTTTTACATGTACATGGGAGCCCTCACAAGAAAAATGAAGACCCAAAGAAGCAGGGCCAAAATCTAATATACTGGGAAGGACAGTATATTGTGAACACGTGACAGGACAAAGAGGTTTGGGCTGGGACAGTTAATGGTGGAAAAATGACTAAGCAGATAAGGGTTAGTTTAACAAGGTTTGTTTGTACAGATTTTTTTTTTTGTCCTCAACTCCCATCTCTGGTGATAAGAATGTCTTCCTTCCTCCTGGTACAGGGAGGGCACCTTTCACATGAGAGTTTTATCTCTCGCTTTCAGAAAGAAAAGGAAGGTCAGCGTGTCCTTCTTGCGTCTGCTGTATTTCAAGTGCCTTTAACTCAAAGTAATCAATATGCCAAAGCAGCGTATTTTGGGGTGGCATGCTCTGAACCCCATTAACACTTTTCATAGAGACAGCAGTATAAAGAATTATGTCTTTATCATGAGACGAACCACAGCATAAGCTTCACTTGATAAATGATGGCTGATTCTTGGTGTATGATACAGTAGTCACTCTGTGTTGAGCTGGAGGGTGCATGCCCTGTATCAAGGGATTACATGTGGGATTACAAACTCAGTGATGACAGATGCTGCCCTTTTTTTCTATGAAAACAAAAGCCTATATATTCATATGCAATCTTCCAACTTTTAAGTACTGTGTAGGTCAAACAAAATATACCTACGGGATTCATCCAACTCCCTGAACCACCAGTTTACACTCTCTGCTGTTGTACACACAGAGGCAGCTCCTTGGTCTGTTTCTCTAGCTTTGACTTTCTGTATATTCTGGTCTCTCATCATCTGCTGCCAGCTGGATGTTGCCTCTGGATGTTCCACTGATTTTAAAATATTCAGTTCTGCATGTCACCGTTGACTGTCTTCTGAAATCTTTATTTGGAGTTTCCTTCGCTCCTGATGTTTTTCTAGTCGTAATGTATAGAATCATGAGATTCTAATACTATATTTGTATTCATTTGGTCACCATATCCTATGACTCCAACAAGCATCTGTATTTTGGAGGTGTAGATTGTTAGAATTTTAGCAGCTAGAGCAGAAAACACTGATAATCATTATGTTCTCCTATGGTCTCTTCCAAGATTTTTTCTAGATTCTAGTAGTTATTTGAAGGGACAGGGGGAACATGATCATAGATATTGGTAAGTATTAAAAGAAAGCTTAGCAAGAAAAGCTTTTCTATCTGAAGTCATTCATGGCATTCTTTGAATGTGGTTTGTTCTGTGAGGTATTGGAATCAAAAGTTTCCAAGCATTGGATTGTTGTTGTCATTAGTTCAGAATTTTTACCTGGTCAGTCTCTGCTACTATATCTTTTTAAATTTCAGTTTTCAGAAATTTCCACTGGAGATAGGTGTACAGTTGTCACTAACCATCTCTTCCCTCCCTCTTGTCTGAAACTGTTTCCAGTCCATCAAAGGTGACAGCTTGTGGGAGGGAAAAAGTAATTCCTTTAAGATGGTTAGAAACTCCTACTTTTGATGCTTTTTCTCCACTAGTCAAAGTCGTTTATTCATAATTAGAGTACTTAAAAGGTTTGTTAGAGGCAGAGTTAAAAACTGAATTTTGGAAAGAAACTTGGGACAATGAGTCCCTGCAGTTGCTGGGGAAAGTGAGCCTTGTCCAAGCAGTTCTTGGCTGAGAGCTACCTGCCTTGCTCTGGATTTCTGCATACTCAGGAAACAACTTTCTCATCATTGTATAGTTCTCCAAATAAACTCCCCCAGTAGAACGCAAGTTTCTCAGTATGACTCATGCATTGTTGTTACTGTTTTTGATATCGATGTTATCTCCTGTGACTTTATGCTCCTTAAGTGAGGTTTTTCTTAGCATGTGACAACTTTCAGAAATGTTGATGGTTGAAACTTTCAGGGAGGACGAACAAGCTAACATTTCTAGACTCCTACTTTAGGAGCCTTGTCTTTTTACTTTTCTGCTTTTACCATCCTATTTAGTTTTCATAGTGACCCCTTGAGGCAGATATCGTTGTCTATAACTTGCAGAGGAGGAAACAAGGGGCTAGCAAGATTAAGAAATTTGTATAATGTCACACTGCTAATTAATAAGTGATTGAACCTGAGATTTCAAACACTAAATGATCTTGCTTAAAATCTCTTATTCTTTGTTATCTCCTATTCTACCCTGCTCCTAGTTTTGATTTTAGAAAGATGACTTTGTTAACTAGGTGTAACAAGAATAGGACTGAAGGTAGAGAGAGAGCAGTTGGAAACCACTGCATTAGTACAACAGAAAGAGAAGGTCTCAAGTAAGATAGCAGTAGGACTGGAGACAGTGGCTGAGCCTGTAATCCCAGCACTTTGGGAGGCCAAGGCGAGCGGATTGCCTGAGCCCGTGGGTTTGAGACCAGCCCGGGCAACTTGGTGAGACTGTGTCTCTACAATAAATAAAATAAAATAAATTATCTGGGTGCTGTAGCGCGCACCTGTAGTTCCAGCTACCGGAAAGGCTGAGGTGGAAGGATCGCCTGAGCCCAGTGGGTCGACACTGTGGTGACCATGAGGGTGCCATTGCTCTCCAGCCTGGGGAATGAAGTGAGACTCCAACTCAAAAAAAAAAAAGAACCTGCTAAGGAGGACAATTGGTACCACTTGGTTTAGCATAACTTTCCGTTTTTGTTTTTTTTTTTTAATTTTGTTCACCATGTAAAAAATGACTGCTCGATTCTTAGCCGGGCTCGGTGGCTCAGCCTGTAATCCCGCGCTTTGGGAGGCTGAGGTGAGTGGATTGCCTGAGCCTGCGAGTTCGAGACCCGCCTGGGCAACTTGGTGAGACCTCATCTCTACAATAAATCAAATATTAGCTGGGCGTGGTAGCACGCGCCTGTAGTTCCAACTGCTTGGAAGGCTGAGGCGGAAGGATCGCCGGAGCCCAGCAGGTTGAGGCTGTGGTGGCCGGGAGCGACCACTGCACTCCAGTCTGGGTGACAGAGTGAGACTCCAACTCAAAAAAAAAAAAAAAGAATTTTTCCAGTTGTGAATTTCAGTTTAAATTTATTGGTTATACTTTTAATTTATATAATGGTATTTCGGGATATGACAAAGTATAAAGGCAGAACTTTAAGAGTCCATTATTCTCTGCTTTTCACAGGGAATATTCTTTTTTTACTTAAAATTTTAAAAAAATGTCTTTATTTCAGCAGCTTTAGGGGATACAAATAGTTTTCGTTAACATGGTTGCATTGCATAGTGATGAAGAAGTCTGAACTTGAAGTGTACCCACCACTCTCACCTCTGTACACTGTACCTGATCGGTGATTTTTTGTCTCTCTACTCCTTCCCCCACTCCCTCTACTGAGTCTCCAGTGTCTGTTATATCATTCTCTATGCCTTGGCAGATCCTTAAGCTTAGTAAGATATAATTCAAGCTGGGCGCGGTGGCTCAAGCCTGTAATCCCACCACTTTGGGAGGCCGAGGCGAGAGGATTGCCTAAGCCCAGAGGTTCAAGGCCAGCCTGGGCAACTTGGTGAGACCACGTCTCAACCATAAACCAAAAAATTAGCTGGACGTGGTAGTGCATGCCTGTAGTTCCACCTACTTGGATGGCTGAGGCTGAAGGATTGCCTGACCCCACCAGGTCAAAGCTGTGGTGACTGTGAGCATACCACTGCACTCCAGCCTGGGTGATAGAGTGAGACTCCAACTCAAAAAAAAAAAAAAGATATAGTTCAAGCTGGGTGTGGTGACTCACACCTGTAATCCCAGCACTTTGGAAGATGGAGGCAAGAGGATTGTCTGAGACCAGGGGTTGGAGAACAGCTGGGGCAACTTGGCGTGATATCGTCTCTATGATAAACAAAAAAATTAGCTGGGCATGGTGGCGCACACCTATGGTTCCAGCTTCTTGTAAGGCTGGGGTGGAAGGATAGCCTGAGCCCAGCAGGTCAAGGTTGTGGGGGACTATGAGCATGCCACTATACTTCAGCCTGGGAGACAGAGTGGGACTTGGATTAAAAAAAAGAGAGAGAGAGAGAGAACTCACCATACAATTCACCCACTTAAATTGTACAATTCATTAACTGCAACTCTAGTCACAGTTGTGCAACCATCATCATAATCCATCAGGGAGATCTTCTTAAAATGATTGTGTTTAATAGGTATTTTTAAATCTTTATTTGTATTTACATATTAGCTCAGATAAAAGAACTAATAAAGAAATAGCATATAGATTTAGCATAGTTTTGTCCTGGTTAGAAAGAATATAAAAGAATTTAAAGCTGATTTGAGTCTGGAAATTATTCCAAAGTTTGAAGAACTCTTACCACTTACAATTTATATAAATCCATAATACAGTGGCTACTTCTGAGAGCTGGTTATATTTGGTAGTATACAATAAGTAAAAATATTTATAGTATATATTTATAAGGCACATTATAGCATATAATTGCCATTAAGTGTGAGAATTTATGAACTTGTCAGTAGATATCTAAGGAAAATAATTCAGAATAAGGAACCTGAAATATGAGGGGGACCCCCAAAAAACCAGAATTATCTTTTGGAGGGCAGGCCCCTTGTAATACAGGCTTCCCCCACGAGGTAAGTGTTCTAGGAACCCATCGGCATCAGTGTGCCAGCTAGTGGTGTGAGAGGCTGTGTTTGGCTTCAGTGAATTTTTGGTGGGATTCTTTCAATGGGTTGCCCATATCGTGATGGGTGATTTACAAGCACACCTGCCCACACCACGCTGAGTGTTCAGCAGTTTTGGACCAAAAGCAACATGACCCCTATGCCTCACCCTCCCTACTCACCTGGTCTTGCCCTGAGCAACTTTTGTTTCCCTGGATAAAAAAAGTTCTCAAAGGGAAACATTTGCCCATGTGAAAGAAATGAAACCAAAAATGGCAAAAGCACTAAAAGGTATCAAAATTGACGAGTTCAAAAACTATTTTGAGCAGTGGAAAAAGTGTCTCTGTATTGCATCAAACAGAGTACTTTGACGCTGACTGAAATGTAAACATATAAGATTACAAAAAGGAGAGCGGAAACAAAAGACAGGTGAAAGTTTTATACCAAAAAGGCCTGACCCAGGCAAGTCTTGGAAAGAAAAGACTGCGACATTTTCTCTATTTCTTACATTCCTTTATGTTCCCCAATTATGATAAAGACATATCAATTTGATCGTCTAAAATAATCACATATGAAAGGGGAACCAAAAAAAATGAAACTTTAAAAAAGAAAAAAGACAAAGAAAGAGAGAAAATGTGGTATGTATTTGTAGCCCCAGGTTTTTAAGGACAGGTAGGCATGTGGGAAAGCTGTATGACCCCCAGCTAAAGTGGAGAACCTTTTCTCATGTCTTGAAATTATTTTTATATTTTTTCAGTCATGCAATATAAAATGTGAGGCCCGAAAATAACTCTCTGTAGCAGACTTTGAGGAATGCAGAGACATAATCTGTTGTCCTTCGATGTTTACAGTATTATGAATATCGGGTAAAGCCTGAGTTGACACTCTGGAATTTGTTTCACTTCAGCTTTTAGTTGTGAAACATTATCTGACTGGTCACCTGGTTATTTTGAATTATATATTAGCATCTTCTGCTGAGATATGGGAGGTGAAACACTTCTCCACTTCGCTTGCAATGGAGAGCATATTAATTCCCTCATGCTCAGCCTTCCTTTCCTCCATTTGGCACTCACCTTCTAGTAAATTGAGGCTGCATAAAAGCTGGTCATGAGAGTGGTTGATGGTACTGTGAAATACAATTTAATGGATACTTGGAACGTCCAAAAATAGTGTCTCTACTAACCTGTTGATATTCTTAGAAATCCTACCATTAGTAATTCATGCTAAATTTCCTATTCAATTGGGTTATCCATAGTAAAGCTGTTCATATCTAGTAGCTAAGATAATATTTTTTTATTTTATTTTATTTGCTTATTTATTTATTTTTGAGTTGGAGTCTCACTCTGTCGCCCAGACTGGAGTGCAGCCTCGACCCACTGGGCTCCGGCGATCCTTCCGCCTCAACCTTCCAAGTTGCTGGAACTACAGTCACGCGCTACCACGCCCGGCTAATTTTTGATTTATTGTAGAGATGAGGTCTCGCCAAGTTGCTCAGGAGGGTCTCGAACCCGCGGGCTCAGGCGGTCCACTCACCTCAGCCTCCCAAGGCGCGGGATTACAGGCTGAGCCTCCGAGCCCAGCTATTTTTTAATAGAAATCTTGGACTGTAGGTTTCCCTTTAATCTGACCCTCCTGGGGGCTCCCTTCTCAGATTTCATGTTGTCATATGTTACTTTGTTCATACAATTCTAACTAATCATATTGTCTTCAGTGCTATTGTTTAAATGCTTTCTCCCCTACATCTCCATGGCTTGCTTCCTAACTTCATTTAAATCTTTATTAAGATTCAGCTTTCTCAGTGAGACTTTCTCTGGGGACCCTATTTAAAATTGTAATTCTGCCACCCACAGTCTCTGTCTTCTTTCCCAGCTTCATTTTTCTCTAGTGTACTTATCATTACCTGAATACTGTGTTTGACTTCTTTCCCCTCGTACCACAAGAATGTAAGCTGTATGTGACCAAGCATTTTGTTTTGTTCACTGCTGTATTTCCCAGTACCTAGAATGTAATAGGTGCTTAGTAAATGTTTGCTGAATGCATACATGAATGAATACAAAGTCCTGCAAGATTGTGGGATAAAAGTGCCTATAGAGAAGAAGAATACCAATTATTGCATTTTACAGGTTTTCTTAGGATGTATTTTTCAGGTGCTTAGGATGATAGTTCTGAAAATATATTACAAATTTTATTGCCTTCCCCCTCTAAAGGAATTGCTTGTTGAGGGCAAGCTATGGAAAATTTCTGTTGCACATTTATGACAATTCTGAACTCCTGACAAAACTTTCAAATGGCATGCATTTAATAGACCTCGAGTTTCTGAATATCTAGCATTTCAGCTTTTACTTATCGTGTAAAGTAGTTATCTTGGGAGTCAAGGTTTCTGGCTTCTATTATCAGAATTTTTGCATCTATAAGGTTTTATGATTTACCTTATTCTAGCTTAATGAAATCTCTTATTCCAATCCTATAATTCTTTTCTTTCTTAAGCATTGGGAAACTGCTGGGGTAAGGGAAAAGCAAAATGAACAGGAAGACATTAGTTCTTCCAGAACTGCAGGACCACAAGTATTTGCTCTGGTGATTGTTTATCAGTGTCTTATCCTCTGCCTGCAAATTAAAAGAGAGTAGAGGCTTCAAAGCCACGTGACTGTTTCAGCAATGAATCAGGGTGTCTGGATTGGTTCTATGAATTAACTTATTTTTTCAACATCAAAATATTCTAGAGATATGTCAATATGATTGGTTTTTCATTTGTTTTAGTCTGGGGGATAGTCCCTTTTTTGAATAATAGTTACACAGCTTTTTACCGTTATAATGATGGCAGGAGACTCAGCCATTCAGTTTTTAAGTTTTCCTATTGTAGTGAACTCTGGAGAACTGTCATTGCTAAGCAACATGGAGTTGTTGAACTTATGAATTCTCAGCCTAGCGTTTTTAGCTACCTCAATGACCTTTACAGTTTTAACAGAGTTTGACTCTACTAGCACTGTGGATGTAGATTGTAAACCAATGACATTTGTATCTTTAGCATAACATTAGGTTTATAGTGGCTACTTAATAAATGCTTATTAATTGTCTTGGAAGATATGCCACTTACGTTATTTTTTAATTTAGTAGCATAGAATATTTTAATGCTAATTATTAGAATTGGAATTCTTAAGATTATCTTATTTGAATGAGACTTAAAAATAGGCATTTTCAAGCTGGGTTCGGTGGCTCACGCCTATAATCCCAGCACTTTGGGAGGCTGAGGTGAGAGAATTGCCCAAGCCCATGGGTTCGAGACCAGCCTGGGCAACTTGGTGAAACCTCATCTCTACAGTACATCAAAAAATTAGCTAGGCATGGCGGCGTGTGCCTGTGGTTCCAGCTACTTGGAAAGTTGAGGTGAGAGGATCGCCTGAGCCCAGCAGGTCGAGGCTGCAGTAGCCGGTGAGCAGCGTGCCACTGCACTCCAACCTTGGCAACAGAGTGAGACTCCAACTCAAAAAAAAAAAGACATTTTCTTCAGTTTCTTCACTAAGCAAAGGTATATGTACTGCTTATGATGTTGCCAGCACACTGGAAGGAGCTGAGACTGCAATAATTGATAAGAAACAATCCTTGCTCTTAAGCTTACATTTTAGCAGGAAAAGATATGTATACAAAATATTGTAATATAGGATAGCAGAAATAAATTTTTGTGGTGCTATACTAGCCAAGAATTTTGTAATGGGTATTTGCTGTCTTCTAAATAGGAGTTCGCTGAGGCTAGCAGAAAGAAAAGTGGAGGAAGGCATTCCGTCTCAAAGGGCTAAAAGAACTGATTGACTGGGGCAGGTAATTGCTATGTGAGATGAGAAGAACAGGTTAGGGAGACTAGTTTGGAAATTCTTGTAAGTTACTTTGACCAATATACGAATTCCTTTGAAGTAGATGTTTCCTAAGTGATGTCAAATTTACCTTCAATTGTGAATAACTAATTAAATTTGCTTTGTTAAGTATTCAGCTTGGAATGTTGGTGTGTGAAACCATCAAAAATGTTTTTAATGACATTACTCCAAATTGTCGATACACCTGGACATGATAACTTACCAAGATGTGGTATAGCATCATTCATTTTTCTTGTCCTCTGAACCAGTATATAGTTAATTATCTCAGAAGCTGTTTAAAAATTATTCTTGGACACCCTACCTTCAGTTTGAAGTTAGTAGGTCCAGAGTTGGCTGAGAACTCTATGCTTTTAAAAGACTGATTCCGATGCACAGCAATATAGGAACAACTGCCCTAAAATGACATGAAGAGAAAGTTCTACCTGCTATAATATGTTTGTACTGCGATTCAATAAGAGTGAATAGGTTCATGTGTAACTTAACAGTAACAACCCCACGGGAGTGGAGCACACAGAGACTTCCATAGAAGGGAATGCGGAGTAGTATATTATAAACAGTGGCTGCTGTGATATGTGTTTTGAATTTCAATGAATCTGAAGATAGGAAATCAAACCACAGAGTGTATAGCTAGCTACAGCTCTTTCGGAAACAATGAAGCCATAAAGGAAGTGACATCTAACCTGATAATGGTATGAAGGTGCTCACAGTTGGAGTTAGTACGTTAGAGATGCATATTATATAAAAGGAGAAATGGTGGTTCAGCCCTGACATTTCACAGCATAAGTCAGTAGTTTTCTAGTTTATTCACTATTAATAGTAGGGAAATGCATATTTTTATTTTCAGATTATATAATATTTTAGAAAAGAAGAAAGTAGAGAACATACTGAGATTAACAGCACAAACCACCACCTGTTTTAAAGTAATAAAGATTTATAATTCCTGTATTGGACTATCATAGTAAATTCTAGAGGACATGTGGCAGTCATCTGGCTCTTCTGACAATGTTTATTGATAAAGATCTAAGATCATCTAGCAGTAGCCTGGAGACTCCTTTCCAGAAGTCATAAAGAATGTGATGTTTAGCCGGGCTCGGTGGCTCAGCCTGTAATCCCGCGCCTTGGGAGGCTGAGGTGAGTGGATTGCCTGAGCCCGCGGGTTCGAGACCCACCTGGGCAACTTGGTGAGACCTCATCTCAACAATAAATCAAAAAAAAAAAAATTAGCCGGGCGTGGTAGCGCGTGACTGTAGTTCCAGCGACTTGGAAGGCTGAGGCAGAAGGATCGCCGGAGCCCAGCAGGTCGAGGCTGCGGTGGCCGGTAGCGGCCACTGCACTCCAGTCTGGGTGACAGAGTGAGACTCCAACTCAAAAGAAAAAAAGAATGTGATGTTTAGCCGGGCTCGGTGGCTCAGCCTGTAATCCCGCGCCTTGGGAGGCTGAGGTGAGTGGATTGCCTGAGCCCGCGGGTTCGAGACCCACCTGGGCAACTTGGTGAGACCTCATCTC
>CAUYQG010286273.1:0-34483 GCA_963574415.1 Tarsius wallacei | reverse complement strand
TTGCCCAGGCGGGTCTTGAACCAGCAGGCTCAGGCAATCCACTCACCTCAGCCTCCCAAGGCGCGGGATTACAGGCTGAGCTACTGAGCCCGGCTTGTCGGGATTTTTAAAGTTTATCTTGAAAATGGTTGAGACTAGAATATATTTATAAAAAAAGAGGTAGAAAGGCAGATGACATTCATAGAAGAGTTGGATATTTGTGGAAGCAAAACCACAGAAAAGGGTAGAAAGGATAGGAATTTAGTGCATGAGTGCAGCTTACACTTAGACAGGAGGGGGGAGGGTAACAGATGACAAGAGGGTTGGTGGAAAAGTTAGGGTAGTGAAGGGAGTTAATGGGGAGTAATATTCTGAAGTCCATAGTCCAAGGGAATAATAGGATATAATTTCCTTCAACAAACACAGTGGGGGTTTTGAATTTCCACTGTTCTCTCTGCTAGAGGCTTGGTCAAAGAAGATGTGTAAAAGGCTGTGACCCTCACAGTCCTCTCTGTTGCCTCCAAAACTACTAAACTTTTATCTCTGCCTCTTTTTTCACTTGCCCTTTCTTTGCTTTTTCTTCTAGTTTATTACTCTTCCATCTGTATTTCTTCTCCATCTTTCTACCTTCCCCATAGGGCGCTCTCTGCCTCTTCCACTGTCTCCCTTATCTGCACCCCATCTCTCTTGACTCCACTAGTTTTTTTTCCTCTTCTAGGAAATGGCCAAAACAAGGAAAGAAAACTGGCTTTTAGTCTCTTATGTTACAAATAAACTTTTGCTTCCTGTTTAATTTTTTTAAACAAATAAGTTGACATTTTCACGCATTTCTCTAACACTCACAGTACATGAGTTTCAATTAGCTTCGTTCTGTTGGTTAATGACCCTTGATAAAATAAACCTTCCCCACCTCGCTAGAGCCCATGCGGAAGGAAGTAGAATGTTTCATCTGCAACAGACATAGTGTTTATTTTGCACATACTGGAAACTCTATGAGAAAGAGAAGACTTCAATGTGATAGTCTTAAAGACAACAATATGTTTTCAAGGTTTGCATGTGTTGTACTCGCATATAAGAACTAGTACAGAGAATAACAACAACAAAAACAGAAAGTAAAATTCAAACAATATGGGGAAATAAAAAATTCTGGCCAAAGAACACAGGTTGCTTCTGAAAATCTCATGCTGTTGCCAGCCAAGACAATCATGTCCTCTTTGTTTCTCTAACCTGGCAACAAAGAGAGTTGAAGGCCCAGTGTCACCTTGGTAACAGCAGGGAAGACTCCCCGCACTGCTGAAAGGGCGCTACCCAGCCCACACACAGTACTACAGGGCCTGACTCTGGTGGTAGACTCTCTGGATCAAATACACAACTGGGTTTGACAGTGACATTGGCTTCTTTAGCTGACTTAAGGTCAGAGGTTTTCAACTGTGCTTCAGCAGATCCAATCCTCAACAGTAATAACAATTTCTGTTCAAAGAGGACAAGTAAACATTGCATCCTTTGTTGTGAGCTAAATACTGAGCCCAGTCTGACAACAACCTAAATCGTGGTCATTCCCTTTGTAAATAGTGCTCAGATTGTATGACTTTTTTTGGGGGGGGAGGGGTGGGAATCTCACTCTGTTGCCCAGACTGGAGTGCAGTGGCACACTCCCAGCCACCGTAGCCTAGACCTGCTGGGCTCCAGTGATCCTTCCTCCTCAGCCTTCCAAGTACTGGAACTATAGGCGTGCGCTACCATGCCTGGCTAATTTTTGATTTATTGTAGAAACGAGGTTTCGCCAAGTTGCCCAGGCTGGTCTCAAATCCGCAGGCTCAGACAGTCCACTCGTCTTGGCCTTCCAAAGTGCTGGGATTACAGGCTGAGACACCAAGCCCGGTGATTGTATGACTTTTAAATAACACGTCTAATTATACACTTCTTGTTTAAATGTCTTCACATTCCCTTTCTACGGGAGTACAAAATTATTTAATTGTTCTAAAAGGAAAATTAGGAAGGGAAAAAAGAATTTTCAGAGAGCACCAGGGGATGAAGCTGGTGAGGAATCCTAGAAAAAGTTCGGGTTCAGACTCCCAGAAAGGCAGATCACATTGGTGGGGTGGGGATATGCCACCCCCACGTGTGGTGTTTCAGCAGCCCGGGGAGTGCAGTGGACTTGTGTGAATGATTTTCAGGGCTAGCAATGAGGCAGGAGCCAGAAGAAGCCAAAGCCCCAAAACAGCTCTTACAAAACCGTAGAGAAGACCAAATTTGTCTTTGTGACAAACTCTTGAACTCATTCATAGATGCTGCCTCCAGACAGCACTCTATGCTATAAAAGTATGCTTTTCCAAATACTCCTTACACTCTCCTTTCCTCAGTGCCTGGATCGTTGCTGTCTTTGCAGAAGAATGAAAGTATCTAACAAAATAATCTACAATGAATTACTAATTGGAGAGAAAGGAGCTCATCATATTCTTTGGATGGTATTTATGTTTTTAAAAGACAGTCATAGAATTGGCAATGCCTAACCCAGAGGGGACAAAATCTTGGAGAGGAATTCCAGCTGGTGTGGCAGGCAGTTGGGGAGGAAGAACAGAAAAAGCTTAGTCCTATCCCTAGGGACATCCCATGGAGGTTATCTATTGACCATGTGTTGTAAAAAATGATCTTTTGCCATGGAGTCATCAAAATTATTTTGGAGTGGTATTCATATTATCCACAAAGACCTAGAACCTGCATTTCCTCTCTCAGCTCATTTCTGATATTTAAGCTCCGTACTTGATTGCAAAATCTTAAGAGAGTCCCAAGGCAAAGGTGCAGCCAGGTGTAGTGGCTCACACCTGTAATCCCAGTACTTTGGGAGGCTGAGGTAAGAGGATTGCTTGAGCCCAGAAGTTTGAGACCAGCCTGGGCAACCCAGGAAGACCTTGTCTCTACAAAAAAATTTAAAAAAAAAAAATTAGCCTGGCGTGGTGGCACATGCCCGAAGTTCCAGCTACTTGGGTGGCTGAGGCAGAAGGATTGCCTGAGCACAGGAGGTCAAGGCTGTGGTGAGATGTGACCATGCCGCTGTATTCCAGCCTCGGTGACAGAGTAAGACCCCGACTCAAAAATGAAAACAATGAAAGAAAGTAACTTACTTGTATAGGCTTGACTTCATGGATAGTTAAAGTCATAAAAACAATCTCCTTTCCCAATTTGGCCATTTTTGAGAGTTGAAACCACCAAGTCCCCATGCAGTTTACTTTGTCATTTTGATGGGGCCAGAACTCCTTTCACAAAGGGTAAGGCTCTCTCCTTGCATCGAGTTTAACATGGCTTACTTTTAAACAAATAAGTTTTGCTTGCTAACGTATGCTTTTCTCTCACTTTTCCCCCTTTCCTTTCTTGCACTTACGCTTCTCAGGACAAATGTGGCCTTTCGCTTCACTGCCAGCCCCTCTCAACCTCAGGTAAGTGAAAGCTTCCAAGAGCTATCCAGCTCCTACCTGTTGGTGTTGCCCAAAGAAACAATGGTAACAGGTAGAGTCAGCCCGGCTCGGTGACTCAGCCTGTAATCCCACGCTTTGGGAGGCCGAGGTGAGGGAATTGCCTGAGCCCGCGGGTTCGAGACCCGCCTGGGCAACTTGGTGAGACCTCATCTCAACAATAAATCAAAAAATTAGCCGGGCGTAGTGGCGCGCGCCTGTAGTTCCAGCTCCTTGGAAGGCTGAGGTGGAAGGATCGCCGGAGCCCCGCAGGTCAAGGCTGCGGTGGCCAGGAGCGGCCACTGCACTCCAGTCTGGGCGACAGAGTGAGACTCCAACTCAAAAACAAAACCAAAAAAAACAGGTAGAGCCAGCACGTGGTGTTGCCCTTGATCTTTCACAATTTGGGGTTTACTTGTATTCTGGTTTGCTACTCATGTTACTGGGATTTGGGGCACACATTTAACCTTATCACCTTAATGGGTGTAAAATGGGAGGCATGACGTTTGTTTTCAGGTGTTCCTTTGTTTACCCATCACTGAACAAATCACGTGCCTATTATATACTAAGCACGTTGTTAGATTGTGCTTGGTGGTAGGGACACAAGGATGGAGAAGAGTGAGGCACAATTTCTGCCATTATGGATCTGATAGTTGGAAAGTGGGGCGGGGGAGCGGAACAGGGAAAGGCAGGCTGACACCAAACAGATGCACAAATAATTAGTTGACCCGGAAGTGCAATAAAAATAAGACGGATTTTTAATTTTTACAATGTTATGAGTGGAGTAAATTACTTTCTCCTGTCTTAAAGAAAGAGCCAGAATGTAGACAAAAAGTATTAGGAGAGTTATATTTATTGTACTCTCCATTAAATCATCATCATAAATGGAATAAATACATGAAAACTTTTATTAATTTAGGCTGGTTTTTGGTGACATTTCTAGCTACCTTCCTTTCTTCGTTCATAGCTTCTGAAAGAGTAAAGTCTATGCAATATCTTTTTTTTTTTTTTTTTTGAGTCAGTATCTCACTCTGTCACCCAGGCTGGAATGCAGTGGCACAGTCACAGCTCATCTCAGCCTCGACCGCCTGGGCCCAAAGAATCCTTCCTGCCTCCGTTTCCCTAGTAGCTAGGACCATAGGCACATGCCATCATACCTGGCTAATTTTTTTTATGTTTTTGTAGAGATGAGGTCTTGCTATGTTGCTCAGGTTGGTCTCGAACTCCTGGACTCAAGCAATCCTTCCATCTTGGCCTCCCAAAGTGCTGAGATTACAGGTGTGAGTCACCATCCCTGGCCCTGCAAAAATAAATTTAAAATGTGTTCATTTATTGTAAATTTTTAATAAATTTTCTGCAGGCTGCAATACAGTTTGGTCATAAAGGGCTACTTCATTTTTGCATTGGATATAGCAAAACTGGGATTAACATATTATATGAACCTGTTATAACTCAATCACTGGTGTACTGGTAAATATTTAACTGGTTGTCAGACAGAAAGCCCTGATTTCTAGCATTTGCCCGCCCAATTCTGTGGTATAAGTACCTCCACTATGGTTGATTTCAAGCAGCCATTGTGATTTCGTTGAACAGTTGGGAAGTGACTCATGCACAATCAGTTTCCCAAGCCTATGTGTGAACCAACTCCCACACAATCTTCAATTTGTTCACCAATCACTAGTTACCAGGTACAATGGGAGATACTTAAATAAAAGGTGAGAGAATGGTAAGGCAAGTGTGGAGAAAAAGAGGACGAGCCAAGAAAAGGCAAAGAAAATTTAATTTATTAGAGGGAAAGGAAAGGATGACCGGCCCTAAAGAAGAACCAGCAGCCTGTTCTTTTGGCATATCCCTCTTCTATCCCATAGCTGGGGTCTGGTGGTCATGTAGCACACATAGTCCTGAGGAAGTAGGTGTTAGTGGTCATGTAGCTCTGAGACGTGGCCTTGAGGAAGCAGGCTGGCTCTGGTGGTCACGTAACCTTGAGGATGCAGGTGTTGGCAGCAAAAACAAGATGTCGCTTAAGCAAGCGGGGAAGGAGCGGGGAGGGGTGAGTAGGGGTTGAAGCTCTCTTACAGGAATAACTTTCACTCTAACTACAGGAAGAGTACAGTCTAATAGTCCTGTACAGAGCTACAATATACAGGACATTCTGAATGCCATACACCCTATACAATATAGCAGAGGAGCTTGTAGACTGAAAAATCAGTGACAATTCTGTATTATGACTTCTTTTTCATTTTAAAAGGTAAGTCAATATTAAAGCCTAAAGAATTTGCATATGAGCTCCAAACAAGTGTGACAGTATACTTAGAACAAACTGATAAAACAAAATAAATTCCTTGATGTCTATGAAAGTCTTACTTTACTCTTAACTCTTCCCATTTTGGCCTGTATTTTACATCCTCTTTGATTACAGAAAAGATTTTCTGTTTCTATTAACTCACCCAAATGATTGTACATTCTCAGATAACCTGTGTCTGCCTATATGCCTGTAGAGAAAAGCAAGTTACAGAAACTAGGCAGGTAGTCAGAATCAGATGGTGATTTTAGCCTAAATTCCAGCCATTGCTTTGGGTACTTCTCATTTGTTTATTTCTGGTAAAAGAAGGTTGTCAGAGCAGCAGTCAAAAACATTTACTGCCATTGCTTTGCTAAACTCCGATGTGTCCATGTGGCTCTTGGAGCCACCGCTACCATGTTTCTTAGCTTTGGCCCCCTCCCCTATCTTGAGGAGGTGAATTTCTCTATCTCCTCGCTCTTCTCTCTAATTTACTTTCTAAATAAATTATATTTTCCAATCTAAAAAAAGAACACATTTATTTGGGGTTTATGGTAATTTAGAGAGAATACTTTGGCATATAGACAAGAATTCAGTAGGTATTTATTGTTTGCACAAAACCAATTACCATCATATATGGGAACATCTATGATGTTCAGTATTTCTAGTAATAAGCATAGAAATGCTCTTGAGTTACACAATATGGTTCTCCGTAGAACCAAGATCACCTCTTGGGAATTCCAGTCTACTCATCCTTTGAAGAGTCCTGTATTATATATATTTCAGTCAAACTCTGAAATGAAGTGGGTTCTTGGGGATATTGCCATCTGTTACGAGGTGTAAATAGACTTCCAAACAGCATCGTTAATGATACTCTTTAATCTTATTATTATTATTATTATTATTGAGTAGGAGTCTTACTCTGTCACCCAGGCTGGAGTGCAGTGGCATGTTCACAGTCACCACAGCCTTGACCTGCTGGGCTCAGGTGATCTCAGCCTTCCAAGTAGCTGGAACCACAAGCATGCACGACCACGCCCAGCTAATTTTTTGATTTATTGTAGAGATGAGGTCTTGCCAAGTTTCCTAGGCTGGTCTTAAACCCTTGGGCTCAGGCAGTCCTCGCACCTCTGTCTCCCAAAGTACTGGGATTACAGATGTGAATCACCATGCTCAGCTGACACTCTTTAATCTTGAGATGACTTTTTCCCCATCAGAAAGTTTAGGATTAGGGGGAAGCATTCTATTTTTATTGCCCTGGTTCTCAAAATACACTTAGTAAAGAGGATGTTGGATTAGAAAATTAAGTTTTAACATGTTTTGCTTGTCTTTTAAAGTGATAGATTTATTAGAATCAGGATATGGAGCTTGTTTGGGCTGGTTTCCTCAAAAGCTTCATCATAAGCTTCTCAACTATTTACCATATTTATAGTAACTGGGCAGACTTCCCCTTTCTTCATCATTAGCAACATGTTTACAGCTTAGAGTTGATACAATTTTTCATAACCTAAGTAGCTAAATAGTATAACCTCTTTCAATTAGAAATGTTTCCTTCCTTATGTAGCCTTTAAAAAAAAAAATCGAAGGTCCTTATGTAACATTAAAAAAAGAAAGAAAGAAATGTTTCCTGGCAAAAGGTCTAGGGGAAGGTCTAGTGCTAATTCTTGCCTGTGGGAGGTGGTTAAAATTCTTGAAGAACAGGCTTATCTGCTTTTCAACATGAAGCTTCATATTTCACAGTGACCACACAGAAATAAATCTTGTCTCATGTTATGTACCACGTATTCCTAATTCAAAGGGGGGAGGGGATGCTTCTTAAATAGGAAATGGAATAAAGTGTAGAAAAGCTTAGTTGAGAAAGAAATGGTCACACCCTAGAGAATGAAATGGCAACATTGCATGAAATGACTACTTTGTCTTATTCGGGTGTATTTCTAGTGTCTGTGCAGTTAGTTGCTCAATATGTATGAGATGAATGGCTGACTGAGTTAACCAATGGAGATTCATTGAGATTTGCATATGAATTTTATGCCTGATAGTAGAGGAGACAATTCTATTCTTGTGAAAATAAATCATGTCTTTCTTTATCTTATTTTCAGTATTTTCTATACAAGTTTCCCAAGGATGTGGACTCAGTTATCATTAAAGTGGTGTCCGAAATGGCGTATCCATGTTCTGTTGTCTCGGTCCAGAACATCATGGTGAGTCCTGATAATGTCACCCTTCTAATATGGAGTGTTATATTATCCCAGAACAAATGAAAGAGAAGGGTGAGGACCGTGTTATCCTCTTACTATGTATCTCACTCAAAACGCTAAATAATAAGAACAGTATCTGTAAATTTGAGTGGGCAGACTATGTTTGCAGACCTTAATTTGGAAAGATGAATAATGGATGATGCCTCACTAAAATCAATGAAGGAATGAGGGAAGGAAGGAGGAGGGGAGGGAGAATCATAACAAAGGACAAGGAAGAAAGACCAAGGTGTGGGATCCACAAGAAAAATAATGTAGAAACTTAGCTTCTGTTCTGTTTTTAAAATTGTATTGTTGCCAGGCATGGTGGCTCACACCAGTAATCCCAGCACTTTGGGAGGCCAAAGAGGGTGGGTTGCTTGAGCTCAGGAGTCTGAGACCAGCCTGGACAACATAGTGAAACCTCAACTCTACAAAAAATAAAAAACATTAACCAGGCATGGTGGCTTGCATCTGTAGTCCCAGCTACTCGTCTGAGCCCAAGAGGTCAAGGCCGCCCCAGCCTGGGTGACAGAGTAAGACCCCAACTCAAAAATAAAATAGCAACTTTGGGACCTCTCTGTCTCATGAGGCATTAACAAAAAATTGGGGAAAGTGTTATACACTTGAAGACAATCTTTTTACAGTACTCTTTAATATAAAGTGACTTTGACTTTAGAGGACAAGGTGCCAAGTTTTAAAAGGACAACTTAGTGACTGTTCTGGGTAAAATTCGTTATGGTTCCCATCACAGTAAGGATGTCCACCCCCTCCCCCTCAGCTCTGTGAACCAGGTGGAAAGGCGCTAATGGGACCTATGTGTAGTATGACATGATATGACATTGGGGATGCTTTCCTTTTTATCCCTCATGCATGCTACAGTGCCCGGTGTATGATCTTGACCACAATGTGGAATTTAATGGTGTCTATCAGTCCATGACCAAGAAAGCTGCCATTACACTACAGGTGAGACATCGCTTCTGGGGTCATTATTATCAGTCACAATGCTCGGTTAATCGTTTATCTACAGAGACAGCATCCAAAAGGAATGCCCATCTCCTGTGCACCTTGGATCTTTTTTTCTCTCTGATTGGTTTGAAAACTAATTTTACTATGCCTGAAATCAAAGCATGAGTGATGGTAGACAGTGCTTTTCTGCCAGGTGCCCCTTTCTTCTTAGGGCTTCCTGGGAACCCATGGTGCAATGGGACATGTATCTGACAGATTGCCTAGAGTGGTAGAACCAGAAGATTCCACTCTACTTATTGGAGGTGCCAATTTAGGTGAAGCTTATCAGATCCACCAAAAGCAATGAAACATATTCTAATAATCTGTACCAGTAACAGTAATCAAAAGAGGACTTCAACTCTGGACCGAATGGACAGGTTCAAAGGTATATGGATTATACTTGTGAGGCAGTTCAACCTTTTGTTTGTAATTAAATGATTATTTTCCTGGTAATTTTGTAGCAAAATATCAGCATATTTTAAAAAGAAACTCTATTCCTGCCTTTGGGGTGGTACTCGATCTGTTCCCTAGGGTTAGGTGATGCTCTTTGTTGAATAACAAACAAAGAATGAAGAGATAATTTAGGTATCAAACATGAAAATTCTATCAATCAGGCTTTAATTTTCAAGGACCTTGGATTTGATATCCCAAATATTGTTTTTAGTATTTATTTCTTCCTTGGCACCCCAACATTATGTGGTCCCAAATGTTAAAAGGACAGAAAGATAACCATAGAGGGAACTTCCGATTTTACATCATCCAGAACACTAAATTTAGTACCTGTCCTCTATGGATGTGTTTGGCAGTAATTTGTTACTACTCTTTTGGGCCCATGCTTCAGTCCTGGGCTATTTTCTCGGTGAGCCAACCTTGATACCAGAAGTCTGGGGATGAATTTTTGAAAACACACAGTTGTAGAACTATAATGGACCTTAAAGATCATCTTGTCAAGCATGCTTCACTCATGGATAAGGAGATGGGCACAAAGAAAGTGAAAGATACAATGACATCTCAGGTCTCCAGATTTGAGTCTTTTGCCTTCCTGGCAATTATTTATTTGACTGTGTGAGTTTTAGGAGAGTGACTTATCATTAGATTTTGACTTAAAAACTTAAAATGTAAGCATTAATTATTAAACACAGGCTGTCGATGTATCATAGGGTGCTTATTACAGTTCTAAGCATTTCACTGTGCACAAAATAGATTGAAATCGGAATAGTGTATCTATTTAATTTCTTGGATGTAGCAATTATCTTAGTGTAGAATAGATTGTGGTTATTTGAAAGTTCTTTCTAAGGAGTTAGAGGGCAGGGGTGAACTTTACTTTTCTTCTCTTTCCTCTTCTTTCTGCCCCCTGACCCCTGGGACTTTCTCTCTTCTTCTTGCTATATTTTTTTACCTGCCCATCCTAAGGTTGTTATGTCTTATGCAGAAGAAGGACTTACCAGGAGAGCAGTTCTTCGTGGTGTTTGTGGTAAAGCCTGAAGATTATGCCTGCGGGGGATCTTTCATCATCCAGGGTAAGAGCCGGTGAGGACTACTTGGCTACTTAGAAAAACCCGAAGGAAGAGAATGAAAGGGAAGCCAAAGCTCATCTCTAACTCTCACTAAGTAAGGGACTATCCACAGGGACTTGGCGAGGGAGTCTGAGTGATAACTTGAGAAAAAACAAAAGGAAGAAAATAATAGAGCCAAAGGTATTGTTGATACTATAAAAAGTCACTTAATACATTTTATCTTTTCAAAGTCTTGTATTCCCTCAGATCACGTAAGGTAAGTTTACTCAGTTGACTCTTTACTCAACAAACATGTACTACAGTGAACCAATTATTTTACATAGTGGATCAAGGTTCATTTCCTAAGATTGGTTTGGTGGCCAGTAGTAATGGAGCCACTCATATTTATCATTTCCACAAGGATGTACAAGAAAAATTTAGAGTTTTCCATTCCAGTTGCTACAATTATATCTCGCATGAAATCCAAGCGTGACGACTTATCCCAATCATAAAAGGGTTGTGTGAGCTCTTAGGCAAAATACAAATAGTTAGGGGTAACTGCCCAGTAACGACTTTGGGAATGGAACAGGCTGTTGATTGAAGCCAGCCACTGATGAACTGTACGTGACCAACAGAGAGTACTTACTGCTGAGTGTAATGTGGCTCTCTTGGTATTTAGGTGAAATTTCTGCTAGTGTGTTCTTTAATCTCTTAGTTACATAGCTCCAGAGTTTTACCAGCGTCTAATGCTCCTTGGTAAACTACAAGTCCTTTGATGACTATACAAGGAAAAAAATCTCACTGACTAGAAAAATGCAAACCAAAAGAAGAGGTAGCTTTCTATTTTTGCAGCTGTTTCCATCAGATGTCTGTAGATATCTGAAGGGGAAGGGTCAACTCTTCTTCATGGGAGTAGGGAGCCGCAATCTCATTTATATCAGTTAGTGCTACCCAAATGCACCCAAGCAAAGGCCATATTGAGAGTCTTAACCAAGAAGAATATTAGATGGTTTGAGATTGGGGGTAGGGGGAACAGATTTTCCATCAGTTCTTGTTAAAATAAGAATCAGCACCTAGAGTAAATTCAGGACATTTTTAAAACAACTGTTCAGAGGAGAAGCCAAAAATCTATATCTGATTCATTGTGTGTTGTTCTTTTCTATCTTTCTTTCTTCCTTCCTTCTTTCTTTTTTAACTAGGAAAGGAGAACCAGACCTGGAATCTTCAACGAACAAAGAACCTTCAAGTGACCATTGTTCCTTCAATTAAAAGTCAGTGTTGGCTTTAGAGTGCTGTGGAGAGAATCCTATGTCAGGAAATCTATCCTATAATTCAATGTCAATGTCATCCTTCCTGAGTGAATCATTATAAAAAAAACTAAAGTGTATTTACCTTAGAGGCAGAAAAGGGAATCAGAGCATTTTGTTAACTTTTTTCCAAAAAAGTAAGGAAACTCAATTACAATGTTCTATATGAGCAGTTTCTTCCCAGCTTCTGCTGGGAAGTCATCACTATGAAGACAGCCACTTGTGGATAATGTCTGGGTAACCATAAGTAGCTTTGTTGCTTGAACGAAAATTTCTTAGGACTTAGGAATAGGTGTGATGGAGGTGGGCCCTTTAAGCTGTCCTTTTCTCCTAAGGACAACCTGACCAAAGTTGTTTCTCTCCCCTCAGAATCCGTTTATGTGAAATCCGGTGTGTTCAGTGTCTGCATCTTCCTGTCTTTCTACTTGGGATACCTGCTGGTTGTGTTTGTTCATTATGTGAGGTAGGTTAAAAGTTTCAAGAAATGTTAAATCCCTTTGCCTGTCTCTGTGTAGTGATTAGAGCACAGGTTTTAGAACCAGACTTGACTGGTTTCAAATCTACCTCAGCTACTATGTGGCCTTGGGCAAGTTACTTAATTCTCTGTGCTTCAGTTTTCTCAACTAAATGAGATAATAATTTACCTCATAGGATAGTATAACTGAAGCGTTTACGTCAATACCATGCACATAGTAAGTGCTAGTAGAGTGTTGGTTATTTTCATAGTCAAGGAAACTTCAACAAAAAGGCAGAAAATACTACAAATCCCACAGAATGTAGGAAATGGAGATTTAGAAATAACTTTAAACATTCTATCAAAAAGTAAATTTAATGCCTAAAATAAATCTTGAGGTGCGATCAAACAACAGGAATAATATGGTTTGATACTACATTACCAGGTGCTTTTCTGCTGTTATAGCATTGATTTTCTAGTAAAATGTCCTTTGGGGTAAGAGAAAGAGAGAGATTGAGAGAGAGAGAGAGAGAGAGACAGTGAGAGAGAGAGAGAGGGATAATTGTGCTATAATCTGACCAAGGAAATTTCCCTTTCCAAGAGTTTGAAACTCCAGCCAAGAGTCTTCCCTTGCCCCTCCCAGCAGGACTGAATCTTGAGAATTCTGATCTTTCTTGCACTGTCTGTGAAACAACAACAAAAGAATGGCAAGAGGTTTACAATAAACAAAAGATATTTCTCTTCTTGAACATGCAAAGAAAGCAAAGCCAACATAGAGTTTTGAGACTATTTGGAAAGATTAACTCCATCCGTAGAAAGACCTTGTGCCTACCTCAATAATACAACTACATATCTTTATGATATAGGCCTATCTCTGACTCAAAAACCAACTCCTTCTATGACTTTTGTGATGCTTCTGGATTGACATACTACCTTCAAAAACAGTAGATGACTCCTGGCCAAATATGGAATAATCTGAGCACTAAAATTATTGAGAATAATGAATTATAAACCATTGGGGACAAAAATGGAAATTAGCGAGTCTGTACTGATAAAGAAAGGAAGTACCTAAACACCTGCAGATATAAATCCAGTGAACTCAACAAATTTGCTAAGACAGGTAGGTAGCCATTAGGGAAAGAAGCCATTAGCAAATACTAATAGTAGAAGGGAGAACTCTTGCCTACAGCCAAATGCCAAGAGCCGACTGCTAAAAACGAGAAAGTGCTGGAGCTGGAAAAATAATCATTTTGCAAACACTAGAGTAAAGACTAGATCAGGCTAAGAACCATCAATGGATGCTAAACCTAGAGGTGGGGATCTGGTAAGAATCAAGATGTTTGCATGACCTTAAAGTCTTATGAATTGCTTAGTAGTTGTAAGCGAAATAATAGTAAATATGCAGTGGAGAAATCAAACACGTTGACTGGGTGATCAAAATTAGTATCACTGAGGCCAGGATGGACTTGTATGCCTTCACATTGACAGCCTGAGAAGGACACAATATCACTTGTGCAGCATTCCAGAAATGCACACCTTGAATCTGATCCTGTGAAAAAATTAGATAACACCAAATAACAAAATGTGTCATAAAAGACTACTTCTTGGCTGGGCCATGTTTCCTGACTTTGGCCTACCTTGAGGAGGTGCATCTCCTCTCTCTCTATAATTTACTTTCTAAATAAACTATATTTTCTAATCTTAAAAAAATGGCAACTTCTATGGAAGTCTATTAAAAATAATACCTGATCTCGACCAGGCATGGTGGCTCATGACTTTAATCCCAGCATTTTGGGAGCCTGAGCAGGAGGACTGCTTCAGACCAGGAGTTCAAGACCAGCTTGACAAAATAGTGAGACCTCATCTCTACAAAAAAAAGTAAAAAAGTTAGTCAGGCATGGTGGCATGTGCCTGTAGTTCCAGCTACTCAGGAGGCTGAGATGGAAGATTACCTGAGCCTGGGAAGTTGAGGCTGCGGTGAGCCTTGATCATGCCACTACATTCCAGCCTGGCAACAGAGTGAGACCCCCAACTAAAAAATAAAATAAAATAAAACACTCTGATCTCAGACAAGATCTTGTACTAGAAGAAAAATATACTAAAAGGATATTATTATCCAGGTGCGATGGCTCACACCTGTAATCCCAGCAATTTGGGAGGTAGAGGCAAGAGGATTGCCTGAGCCCAGTGGTTCAAGTCCTGCCTGAGCAAATTGGCGAGACCTTGTCTCTACACTAGATCAAAAAATTAGTCAGGCATGATGGTGCACATCTGTAGTTTCAGCTACTTGGAAGACTGAAGTGGAAGGATCACCTGAGCCAAGGATGTCGAGGCTGTGGTGGCCGTGAGCATGCCAGTGCACTCTAGCCTGGGTGAGAGAGTGAGACTCCAACTCAAAAAAAAAAGTACATTATTGGGTCCACTGATAAAATTGAGGTAAAGATAGTAGATTAGATAAGAACATCATATCAATGTTAATTTTGCAGAATTTGATAGTCATATTGTGGTTATGTAAGATAATATATTTATTCTTTGGAAATATTAAGGGATAAAAGTTCATGATATATGCAACTTACTTTCAAATGGTCCAGAAAAATTCATATATGATATATATCTTGCTGTATACATATATAATGCACATATAATATAATATGAAGAGAAAGAGAGAGAATGGTAAAGCAAATGGGGAATATGCTAACAGCCGGTGAATCTAGGTAAAGGGTATATGGGTGTTCTATGTTCTATTCTTATTCTTACAACGTCCCTGTAAATTTGAAATTATTTTAAAATAAAAAGTTAAAAACAAAACCCCCAGGCTACAGGCAAATATTATACCTGGAAAGTGTATATATTAACTGATTAACAGGTCAATGGATTTATCAGATCATAGTGGTTAACATTTAACAAGTTCCCACTCTGTGCCAAGTGGTGTCCTGAGCCCTCTAAGTAGATTATCTTATCTGATACCCCCATCCCAAGACCAGTGGGTGCTATTATTATCAACAGTTAAGGAAATTGAGGCAAGAATTCATAGCCAGTAAATCAAGGAACTAGGAATTGAATACAGGCAGCCTAGTTCCAGAGCCTTAGGTCTGATGCAGACTGGTCAATATGGGTCTAGAGTGGTCAGGGCATGTGAGGGAAGACAGCTCTGACCAAATAGGCTGGACCAAAAGCCTGGCACCCAGCAAAGATCTGATTCAAAAGGGGCCCCAAAAGCTTCAATTTTGCCTTAGATGAGCTCCAATGTCATGGAAAAGAAGCTCCTCTCTTCTGCCTCTCATAGGAAAACTGTCTCTACTTCTGAAGTGTTTTTAGAAGAGAGGATCATGCCTCTTTAGTTAGCCAGCATATGCATAGTTAACATAAGAACATGCACAAAATTAAATTAATATAGCTGGTTATCAGTCTCCCTACAATTGTTATATAGCCAAGTGAAGCAAGCACAGTTTTTGAAAGTTGTGGCATAAGGATCTGTTGAAACTTTTAACTTGCAGATTCTGTTGCTACAGTCAAATGCGCAGCATAGATTTTTTCCCAGATATAGACAAACTGGAAATAGAAATCTGGAGACATAAGAACTGAGAAAAAATGCGAATAGGAAAACTTTCCTTCATTAAAATAACAGTTTTCTATAAAACCCTCTGAAACCAGTCCTCTCAGCATAATGCCGTTTGTTTGATGAGTCCCCTATACTTTATTATAAGCACATATAAGATTTGTAATACGTGCTATAAGATCGATGGAAAACATCAATATGGGGCATAGCCCCTGCCCTCAAGAAACTGAGAGTTCAAAGTGTCTTTATACTGTATTGGCCTGAGCCTAAACACTATTTTCTTCCCATTCTCCAGCCCCAGTTTATTCAGCAAGCATTTATTAAGTCCCCTGCAAAAATGTGCTGGCCTCAGACTAAGCCTTGCATACGTGTTCTCTTATTTGTTCTTCTCAACCTACCAGACATTGAGTTCAAACTGTCCAGTCCTGAGTACTTATCCTTCCCTTTGATTCTTGTATTAGCCATCCGTTGCCACAATAATGCTACATTAGGAAACACCACAAAAACTCCAGGTGCATACAGCAATAAATATTTAAGTTTGCTCATAAATCTATGAGTCAGCAGGATGGTTCTGCTAATCTGGGCTGGATTCAGGGATGTCAGCTGAGTATGATCATAAGAGTATGACCTGCTGGCAGGTCAGCAAGGAGCTGGCTCTTGGTCTGTCATCCTCCAGCAGGCTAGTGTCGAATTATTTGTCTCCATGAGAGACAGCGGAAAAGTACAAGGCCTTACGATGTAGTAGTAGCACATTATCACTTCTCCTTCATTCTACTGGCCAATATAAGTCCTGAGACAGGTCCATATTCAGGAGATAAAGAAGGAGATGCCACCTCTTGATTGAAGGAGCTAGATACAAGAGGAGATGGAGCCTTAATCTAGCATAGTTCTCTGTCCCTTGGCACAATCTGGGCCCCTCATCTGGGCTCCGCTGGCTTCACAGACTCATCAGTGCTTGCTGGATGAATGAATGAGGGCTCTTTGGCAAAACCCTTCCTTTTAGTGGGCAGAGCTATTTTAAGACCTCTTCTAGGTTCTAGCTTGGCATTTCCATGCCGTGTTGCATCAAACATATTAAAAGGCACCCACATGCCTCATTAAATAAAATGTATGTATAACTACAAGAGTGGAGTTGAGATGCAGTTGACTGGTTGACTACTGTTATGTTCTGTGGGCATTTAATTAAACATGAATTCATGTTGAAAAAAAATCTAGCATAGTTCTCATTTGCTATTTTTCCCTTTGTTCACGGAATACTGCCTGCTTTATGTAGCTTTGGAGATCATTTAACTCCTCTAATGAACTGTATCCATTCCAAAACCGAGTGCAAATGTGTGTAAAGCCTGTTAATCCAAACATACAATTCAAACACATCATCTTCTGAGTCCATTTAATTACTTGCCAGTCACTATCACTAAAATTGTCAAAAAGGATCTTCATCACAACCTCATTTGCCAGCTATAACAGTCAGGCCAAATCATAACTGCTCTCTGTAATGATGTGCTTTGTTCAGTTGACAAATGTTTAGTGATCATCTCCTATGTGCCAGCTATGTCCTAGAGGTTAGAGATACAAGAGTGAACAAAACAGTCTAGATCCCTGCTCTGATAGAGCTTACACACGAGCAAATTGTAAAGGAGAGGAACACACAAGCAAATTGACAGGAGGAGAAAAAACACAGTGGTGTGCAAGAGAAGGATTGTATTGAGGAAGCTACTTTAGATTTGATTTGGTCATCAGAGAAGACCTCTCAGAACCAAGACCTGAAAGGCAAGAAGGAGCCAGTCATGTAAGAATCTGGGCAGACAGTGGCCCAGGCGGAGAACAAGAGCAAATGCCCTGAGGCAGGGGTGATTCTAGTGTGTCTAGGTACAAAAGAGGTATAAAGAGAAATTCTTCTACCATACATGCCAGGATCAGAGTATGCAATTTCTAGGGCCCCAGCTAGAAGTAAATAAGAGCTTGTACCAAAATATGAATTCTTCTGGCCCCCAATCTCTCTCCCTCACTCCTCCAGCCTCATTTTGGGAAAGAAAAAGAGTAATTTAAATTTTAATTTTCATTAGACCTTCACAAATGATATACCAGGTTTGTTAATAACAACTTTAGACCAGGTACAGTGGCTCACACCTGTAATCCCAGCACTTTGTAAGGACGAGACAGAAGGATTGCTTGAGCCCAGGAGTTTTAGACCCTCCTGGGCAACATAGTGAGATTGCATCTCCACAAAGAATAAAAAAAAATATTAGCCAGGAATGGTGGCAAACGCCTGTAGTCCTAGCTACTCAGGAAGCTGAGGCCATGAGGCTGAGGCTGTAGTGAATCGTGATTATGCCACTATTCGCCAACCTGGGCAACAGAGTGAATCCTCACTCAAAAAAAAAAAAAAAGCTCTGTTGAGATATTATTCATAGACTATAAAATTTACCCCTTTATGTACAATTCAGTGATTTCTAGTATATATTCACAGTTTCACAACCATTACCCTTATCTAATTTCAGAATATTTTCATCACCTCAGAAAGAAACCCTGGCTGGGCGTGGTGGCTCACGCCTACAGTTCATTGATTTTCAACAAACATACCAAGACAATTCAATGAAAAAAGGAAACTCTTTTCAACAAATGGTGCTAGGACAGCTAGATAGCCACATAAGAAAGAGTGACATTGTACCCTACCTCACACCACCTACGAAAGTTCATACAAAGTAGATTAAAAACCTACGTATAGGAGCCAGAACTAAAACTCTTAGAAGAAAACATAAGTATAAATCATAAACTTGTATTAAATAATAGTTCCTTAGACACCAAAAGCACAAGTAACAGAAGAAAAAACAGATAATTGGACTTCATAAAATGACAACCTTTGTGTTTTAAAGGAAGTGAAAATATCAATCTATAAAATGGGAGAAAAATATTTGCAAACCATCTTTCTATCTAGTAAGAGTAAAGTATTCAGACTATATGAAGCATTCTTAAAACTCAGTGATAAAAAAGACAAAGGGTTCAATAATAGATATACAAGCGGCCCATACTCATATGCAATGGTACTCAACACCATTAACCATTAAGGCAATGCAAATCAAAACTACAATGAAATATCACACATACTAGGATGGCTATAATAATTTTTTAATGGAAAATAATGAGTTGTCAAGGATGTGGAGAAATTGAAATACCTGCAAATTACTGGTTAAAATATAAGACAGCCATTTGCAATACAGTCACCATGGAAAACAGTTTAGGAAAAAAAAAAGTTGTGCATAGCTATCTCATGCCCAACAATTCTACTAGGTATTCTTGATTCAGAATGCTAATACTCTTAGTATCTCACTCAAGAAAAATGAAAACATATGCTTACACAAAAACTTGCATAAAATGTTCACGATAGCTAAAAAGTAGAAACAGCTAAAATATTCAAGTACAAACATATAACTGAAATGTGGTATATCCATACAAAGGAATATTATTCAACCATAAAAAAAGACTGAAGCACTGCTACATGCTACAGCATGTATGACTCTTGAAAACATGCTAAGCGAAAGAAGCCAGACACAGAAGTTCACATATAGTGTGATTCCATTTATGAGAAATGTCCAGAATAGACAAATTTATTTAGACAAAAAATATAGATTTGTGGTTGCCAGGGGCCGGGGGATTGGAGAATGGGGAGTGACTACTAATGGGTTTGGGATTTCTGCTGGGGATGATGAAAATGTTCTGGATTTCAGTGGTAGTGAACATACTGAGACTCACTGAATTGTGAACTTTAAAGGGTGAATTTTATGATATATGAAGTATATCTGTAGCTTGATGAATGTATGAATGATGTATATGCCAGAGAATGAAATTGCTGGGACATATGGTAACTCCATATTTAGCTTTTTGAGGAACCGTCAAACTGTTTTCAAGGTGATGGCACCATTTTACCTTCCCACCAGCAATGTATCAGGGTTCCAATTTCTCCATATCCAAAGGCCCATTTTTAAGAGACCTTGGCAGACAAATTTGCAGCAAACTCTAGAGAACAATGTAAAATGCTGAGGTTTTCACTGTCTTAGGAGCATGTATATGTGCTTGTTTGCAGGTTTCAGAGAAAATCCACTGATGGAAGCTTTGGTTCCAATGATGGTAAGAACAATCTCTGGTTTTAATTCAAAATGATGTCAATTTCACATATGAATTCTAGTGAGAAAAAAAAGGGCCAGTTATGGCGGTTCACGCCTGTAGTCCTAGCACTTTGGGAAGCCAACAAGGGAGGATTGCTTGAGCCCAGGAGTTCAAGACCAACCTAGGCAGCATGGCAAGACCTTGTCTTTACAAAAAAAATTTTTTTTTTAAATTAGCTGGGCTTGGTGGCACACACCTGTAGTTCCAGCTACCCAGGAGACTGAGGCAGGAAGATCGCTTGAGCCCAGGAGTTGAAGGCTGCGGTGAGTTGTGATTGTGCCACTGCACTCCAGCCTTGGGCGACAGAGTGACACCTCAACTCAAAAAACAAACAAACAAAATGATGTCAGATAGCGTGGCAACATCCCAGTTGGTGTTTCTTTTTTCACTTTGCCTTTTGCAATGTACAAACCTTCCTTTGATTCCTATCCCACAGAGTCTTTCTAATCTGCAGTGTTTCTATGGAAAGCAGAGCAAGAGCTCACATCAAAAACCTTTTCTTGGAGTGTCCCTTGTAATTATATACACACCACTAGTCAGCTGTTCATCTTTTTAAAACAGTTTAATCTTTTCTAGGACGTAGTTGTTCATACCTGTCTTGTCCCAAAGCTGATTTGTGAACAACAGCAAGAATGTATTGTGTCAACTCTAATAGAGTTTATTTTTCCCAAACTGAGATCAAGGCTTAAGTATCTAGAAAACAGAAATATTTGAGACTAGGAAGTATAATAAAGAGTATAATAATTTGGGGGAATTCAGAGTAATTATACATCCACCCATTGTGATATGCCCCTTCCTCCACTCTGAGAGTTTGAACAAAGAAATTCAATTGCCTGATCTTTTAAACAAAACTTAAAAATGTAAATGTCCTCATTTTTGAAAAGCCTAAATTAGCTTAAGTTACTCAGTGCTTATAAGCTATTTGGCATAGATTAAGAATTTGGAAAAGAAATGAAGAAGGACTTGATTTTTAAGTCACTCGTAGCAGATGTATAGTTCTGTGTTTTCCACACTTAAATGAGTCCACAGAATCTTAGAAAGACACAAACTACCCCACCCCACCCAGCAGGAACATCTCTCCCTTTGCTGGAGAGTTTACTTCTTCCTCTTTTTTTTTTTTAAACATTTGTCTTCCTTAATGTCAGCATGTCTATTTTTCCAGCCACCCAGACACTTTGTTTTAATAAACATTCAGCTGCCAATATAAAAGACTGTAAAAGAACACCTGCTCTTGTGGCTTTAAAATGTGAAGTACTACTTTCCATTTTAGTCATAAAATGTTTAAATAAATTTGTCTTCTTTCTAGATCTCATCTTTTTTCCTACAGTGCTCACAGGTTTTGCTTTTATTTTAGTCCTAGTTGAACTTAGACCTAAATTCAATTGGCTGGATCCCACGAGTACCCTCTGAATGGATGATCTATTATTTTTTATTGTATGAGCAAAGTCATTTTAGTATTGTAATAATAATTAAAGGAATTCCATATCTAGAAGGGTCTCTTGAACACTGAAGTATGAGTGAACAGAAGTGGAGTTTGAGCCAGATCATTGTCCAGGGTCAGGAGGGCTCTGAAAACTACCTAAAAGCTACAGGACCCTTCAGACAGCAGGCAAGTGAGTGACCAAAGAGAATTAAGATGTATCAGTAGGAATCATATGGCTGCAAGTAACTGCAACAACAACAAGAATAACAACAACAATCTCAAACATGCTTAATCAATAAAGAGGTGCCTATCCCTGGAAGTTGAGCAGAAGGATGAACTTCGGGACTAATGACATCCAGTAGCTCTGGCCCACTTCCCTGACATTCCCTTGGCTCTGATTTACTCCCTGGTCTGGAAGTGAGTTGGGTCAAGGCTCACACCCTCACCTGACAGTGTCAGAGGGAAGGAACTTCTCCTCATGTTCCACTGGCCTAAAGTGGATCATATACTTATTGTTAAACCAGTCACTGCAAAGGAATAGATGGACCTGCACAGTAAACAAATCTACTTTTAGTGTCAACGTTATTGAATTGCAGGCCAGATAATTCTTTGGTTTTGGAGGCTATTCTGTACATTATAGGATGTTTAACAGCATCCTTCCTTTCTGTGCACGAGGTTCCAGTATTACACTCTCTCCTGTGGTAGCTAAAAATGCCTCCAGACATTGCCAAATGTCTTCTTAGGGGCAAAACTGTCTCCCCACCTTCCTTTGCTTGAGAACCACTGAATGAAACACATCAGCTGCCAGGTACAATTGAGGACACCTGAGCAAGATGCCAGCTTGGTTAGGCAATAGGGAATAAAAACGTTCACCACAAAGGGCTTTAAAACAGGAAGAAAATAAGTAATCTTTGGAATGCAGAGAGACCACAGGGAAAAATGGCACCACCTTCAATGTCACATGACCACTAGTGAGCCAAGACTTGGATGCTTAAAACAAGCGTAGGAGAAGACAGGCTCTGCCCAAGGGAAGAACCGGTTAGTGACTTTCTTAGGCTTATCGAACAGAACACTGAGGAACCAGCTGGGAGCAAGAAACAGAGACAAGTAAAAACCCTATCTGAAAGCTAATGTGAGACATTCAGGGGATGAGCCATTCGAGAGGAGGAAGGATTCAGAAATATCTTCCTTTCCTAAGGCCAGGATCAGGATGGCCGTGGAGGGCAGGAAGTTCCATGAAGCTCAGAGCTACAGGAAATGCCCTGGGTGTTGTCTCTAGAGAAAATGCTAGAAGCCGCCTCTGAAAGGAGGTGGGGCACTTGATTTGACTTGATGTCTGCCTACATCACTGTGGCACTAGATATCTAAGAAACTTGGCCTAATGCTTTCACCTTGGGTATGATTGAGGTGGAGGAAACGGAAGCAGGTCCTTATAAATTGCCAAATTGCCAGCAGCTCTGTTTGAGTTTGGTGATGAAGGGAAAGACTACATTCAGAAAACCTGCAGGCTACTCTGCATTTGTCTTTTGTTTTGTTTTGTTTTACTGCCTGCTGTTATTTAATTAAGTTGTATTTTCAAAATACAGACATTGCCAAATGTCTTCTTAGGGGCAAAACTGTCTCCCCTCCTTTCCTTGCTTGAGAACCACTGATTGAAACACATCAGCTGCCAGGGACAATTGAGGACACCTGAGCAAGATGCCAGCTTGGTTAGGAAGTAGGGAATAAAAACGTTCACCACAAAGGGCTTTAAAACAGGAAGAAAATAAGCAATCTTTGGAATGTAGTTTGTTCCAACAACACTAAAAAGCAAAAGGATTTTCTTTCATACTTCATGGGATGAAGAAGGAGATAAGACCCTGGAGTCTGGGGGAGGTGGAAATAGTATTGGTAAAGGTCTGCTCCAGATACCTTGAAGGGACTTTTTTCCTGTGGTATGAATGACTGGACACTACATTCTGTAATCATCACTTAATACCAAAGACAGGGACCTCCATGAGAATCTGAGGAATGCTAAGAAAGTCTCTACACTCTAAAAGCCTTTCCTCCACTGACTCCGTCAGCAGAGAAACCCCACATCATTGTTAAGAAGCCTCTACAGAAATTTGGTGACCAACTGAGAAGACTAACGAAGCCTCTCCCATAAGCCTCTGGGATCGCATGAGCTGCCATCATGAGCTTAGGTTGACCATAGGCGGAGATTTCTTTCTCAAGTGAGGGAGTTTAACGAGCCTGAGAGGGTTATAGATTTAAGAACCAAATGGCCAAACCAATCCTTTTCTTGATAGAGCCATTACTGAATCAGCTTCTTAGCAAAAAGCAGGGGCTCGTAGAGATAAGACAAGGAGAGTATTGAGTTTGGAGGACTCAAGGACCACAGGCCAATCTGTGGCAAGGGTCTTGAATTCTAGTCCTGGCTCTCTATACTTCTTCCAAATTTCTTTGACTTTCCTTGCCCTTTTTTTTTCCTCCTAGAGGTACATCCCTCTGTAAAGATTAATTATTTTCTTCATTTTCTCAACTTCTGAAACAAAACATGAGGCTAATTGGGGTAGGTAGCCAACTGGTATAAAAATAAAATTTCATAGCAGCTAATTCATATCATTTCTGACTCCCTCTTCAGCTTCCAACCTCCTGAGGCTTCAGAGACAGAAGAGAGCAGAGCAACTATAAATATAAGTCCCTGAAAGACCCAAACATGCTCAAAATGAAATGAAAATTTTCACTTCACATAAGGCATTTGACATATAAAGCAAGCATGAAGGCATATCCTGTTCTATGTGAGTGAAGTTGACAGATGCAAGCGACTCATGCTCAGAGAAAAACATACCAAAACAAGTTTCCTCATTAAGATGAGATCATTCACAATCTTACATGTCTGCTATTCCCAACCAGAACATCTCGGCCTGTCCTATAAATGGATATTTTGTGTTTAATTCTGCTTTCTCAATACTATACAGTTAAAGATAGATATGGCCTTGCCTTCCAAGATCATACTTGAAGTTTAGAAGGAAATGCTTTGGTTTTTGCATTCTTTAAAAGGCCTTAGACATAAGCAAAACTAAAAGAATACCATTGTCCCCTGTTGGCCAATCTCATAGTAAAATTGTGCATATAAAAGCCTGCAGAGCCAGGTGTGGTACTCATGCCTGAAATCCCAGCACTTTGGGAGGCCGAAGTGGGAGGATTGCTTGAGCTCAGGACTTCAAGACCAGCCTGGGCAGCACAGCAAGACTTCGCCTCTACAAAACAAATTTTAAAAAATTAGGCTGGGCTCGGTGGCTCAGCCTGTAATCCCGTGCCTTGGGAGACTGAGGTGAGTGGATTGCCTGAGCCCGCGGGTTCGAGACCCGCCTGGGCAAGCGAGACCTCATCTCTACAATAAATCAAAAAATTAACCGGGTGTGGTAGCACGCGCCTGTAGTTCCAGCTACTTGGAAGGCTGAGGCGGAAGAATTGCCGGAGCCCAGCAGGTTGAGACTGTGGTGGCCGGGAGCGGCCACTGCACTCCAGTCTGGGCAACAGAGTGAGACTCCAACTCAAAAAAAAAAAAAAAAAATTAGCCAGGCATGGTGGCACGCACCTGTAGTCCCAGCTACTTGGGAGGCTGAGGCAAAAGGATTGTCTAAGCCCAAGAGGTTGAGGCTGTGGTAAGCCATGATCATGCCATTGCACTCCTGCCTGTGTGACAGAGTGAGACTCCAGCTCAAACAAAAAAGCCTGCAGAGTTAGAATATTTTTGTGTACCGGCCCTTGTACTACATATGAAAATCTTAGTCTCTTGTCCACCACATACCCACAGTGTTGCAGCTGCCTCACAATGAATCTGGCCAACAACTACACCAAAGCTAGGTCATGCTCAGTTATGAGAACAGACATCAGTGATTCATCCAAGTTTGAGCAGACCCACACAGCTGGCTTTTTCTTTTTCATGAAGTTGTCACCTAACAAAACAGTGATTGTTTTGTTTGTTCGCTTACTTTGATTTTAGTTTGTGTTTCTCTTTTTTTTTCCCATTTGGAGTCTCACTTAGTTGCCCAGGCTGGAGTGCAGTGGCACACTCATGGCTACTGCAGCCTCGACAGTTGGGCTCAGGTGAGCCTTCCACCTCAGCCTCCTGAGTAACTGAGACTACAGGCACACACCACCACGCCCAGCTAATTTTTTGATTTATGATGGAGACCAAGTTGGCCAGGTTAGTCTTTTTTTTTTTTTTTTTTTTGAGTTGGAGTCTCACTCTGTTGCCCAGATTGGAGTGCAGTGGCCGCTCCTGGCCACCGCAGCCTCGACCTGCTGGGCTCCAGCAATCCTTCCGCCTCAGCCTTCCAAGTAGCTGGAACTACAGGTGTGTGCTACCACACCCGGCTAATTTTTTTTTATTTATTGTAGAGATGAGGTCTCACCAAGTTGCCCAGGTGGGTCTCGAACCCACGGGCTCAGGCAATCCACTCACCTCAGCCTCCCAAGGTGCCCGGCTCCAGGCTAGTCTTAAACCCCTGGGCTCAGGCAATCCTCTCTCCTCTGCCTCCCCAAATGCTGGGATTATAGGTGTGAGCCACCGTTTCTGGCCCTAGTTGTTTTTAATTTTTGTTGTTGTTGTTTTGTTTTGTTTTGAGTTGGTGTCTCACTGTGTCACCCAGGCTGGAGTGCAGTGGCATGCTCTCGGCCACCCTAGTGTCAACCTGTTGGGCTCAGGCAGTCCTTCCACCTTAGCCTTCACAGGCACACACTGCCATACCTGGCTAATTCTTAATTAATTAATTAATTTTTTATTTTTTATTTTTTTGAGTTGGAGTCTCACTCCATTGCCCAGACTGGAGTGCAGTGGCCGCTCCCAACCACCGCAGCCTCGACCTGCTGGGCTCCGGTGATCCTCCCGCCTCAGCCTTCCAAGTAACTGGAACTACAGGCGTGCGCTACCATGCCCGGCTAATTTTTGATTTATTGTAGAGATGAGGTCTCACCAAGTTACCCAGGCGGGTCTCGAACCCGCGGGCTCAGGCAATCCACTCACCTCAGCCACCCAAAGCACGGGATTACAGGCTGAGCCACCAAGCCCGGCTAATTTTTAATTTATTATAGAGATGAGGTCTTACCAAGTTGCCTGGGTTGGTCTCGAACCCCTGGGCTCAGGCAATCCTTTCACCTCTGCCTCCCAAAATGCTGGGATTACAGGCTTGAGCCACCGCGCCCGGCCTATTTTTGTTTTTAATTACACACACACTGGCTTCCATGAATCATTTCAATCCTTTGCCACAACGGAACTCAAGCATTTTTCTACACACACATCTACTTCTCATATCAGAATGTTTTCAGGAACACCAAGATGGCAAAAATTTTTAAGTTTTATGATCTTTTTCATTTGCTATTTGCATGTTTAATAATTTTTAAAATCACTTTTTAAACAAGAGACATAGGTTATGGTTAAAAATATGAAGCTTTGGCTGGGCGCAGTGGTTCATGCCTGTAATTCCAGCACTTTGAGGATCCAAGGCAGGAGAAATGCTTGAGCCCAGGAGTTTGAGATCAGCCTAGGCAACATAGTGAGACCTCGACTCTACAAAAACTTAAAAAATTAGTTGGGTGTAGTGGTGTGCACCTGTAGCTCCGGCTATTCGAGAGGCTTAGGTGGAAGAATTGCCTGAGCCCAGGAGGTCGAGGCTGTGGTGAGCCATGACAGTGTCACTGCACTCCAGCCTGGGCAAGAGTGACCAACTCGAAAAAAAGAGAGAAAGGGAGATAGAGAGAGGAAGGGAAGGAGGGAGGGAGGGGGGGAGGGGGTTTAAGCTTGAAAAGAAAAGAATGTGAAAGACACTGAGAGAAATTAAAAGACCACAACATCACCTAGGGACAAGACCAACAGAGGGGTTACCACGATACTCTCTGCAATGAACTAAACAGAAAGAAGATGCAGCATGACCCTACCCCAGCAGGGGGTCATTGGCAAGCAGCAGCAGCCGATCCGAAAAGCGAAAGTTGTGCTTACTTTTAAAAATATGAGTTTATTTGCCAGGCGCAGTGGCTCACACCTGTAATCCCAGCACGTTGGGAGGCAGAGGTGAAAGGATTGCCTGAGCCCACAGGTTCAAGACCAGCCTGGTGAGACTTCGTCTCTACAGTACATTAAAAAATTAGCGGTGCGTGGTGGCGCATGTCTGTAGTTCCAGCTACTTGGAAGGCTAAGGCGGAAGGATTGCCTGAGCCCAGCAGGTCGAGGTTGCAGTAGCCGTGAGCGTGCCACTGCACTCTAGCCTGGGCAACAGAGTGAGACTCCAACTCCAAAAAAAAAAAAAAATGAGTTTATTAGAGTGGAGATGCAAATGAGTCTTGACCTTCTTGTCTCTTTTGAAAGATATTCTTGAGCCTACATGAAAGAAACACAATTTGCTGCCAGTTATTCATATCTTGAAGGAAAATATCCCTGTCTTTTTGTTTTCAATTAAGAAGCTACATTTAGTGGTATATATGCATAATGGAATACTACGCAGTCTTTAAAAATGAGATACTGCCATTAGCAACATGTCCTTCATGGATGAACCTGGAAAACATTATACTAAGTGAAATACACCAGACACAGAAAGAGAAATACTACATGATCTTACTTATACGTGGAATCTTGAAAAAAAGAAAGCCGATGGTGAGGCACCATGGCTCACACCTGTAATCCTAGCACTTTGGGAGGCCAAGGCAGGAGGATTGCTTGAACCCAGGAGTTTGAGACCAGCCTGAGTTACACAGTGAAACCTCATCTCTACAAAAAATTTAAAACATTCGTCAGATGTGGTGGTGCATACCTGTAGTCCCAGCTACTCAGGAGGCTGAGGTGAAGGATTGCCTGAGCCCAGGAGGTTGAGGCTGCTGTGAACTGATTGTACTATTGCATTCACACCTTGGCGAGAGAGTAAGACACCAATTTGGGAAAAAAAAAATCAAATACAACAAACAGGAAGTAGAACAGTGGATACTAGGGGAAAGGAGCTGGAGAAAAGGGGGTGTAGGTTAAAGGATACAAGCTCGCAGCTATCTGTGGTAAATAATCTAGAAATCCAGTGCCCAGTAGGAGGGCTATCGCTAATAACATTGTATTCTAACTTGAAAATCTACTCTACTTGAGAGTAGATTTTAGGTGCTCTTGCAGCAACAAAGAAGAGGTCACTGTGGCAGGTGATAGATATGTTCATTTGCTTAGCAGTAGCGATCATTTCACTATGTGCACATACATAAAAACATCATGCTGGGTGGGCATGGTGGCTCATGCCTGTAATCCCAGCACTTTGGGAAGCCAAGATGGGAGGATTGCTTGATCCCAGGAGTTAGAGACCAACCTGGGCAACAAATAGAGACTGCATCCCTACAACAACAACAAAAAATCAAAAAATTAGCCAGGTGCAGTCCTATAATTCCAGCTACTTGGAAGGCTGAGGTGGGAGGATCATTTGAGCCCAGAAGGCTGAGGCTGTGGTGAGCCGTGATCATGTCATTGCACTCCAGCCTGGGTGGCAGAGTGAGATCCCGACCAGCGACAGCCTTGCCTGCTGAGAATGCTGCATTAGCCAAAAGCCTTGCTGTCCAGCTGAGCCACCAAAGAGAAAGGAAATCAAATCTCCAAAGCCATGACATTAGTCTCTCATTGCCTGGCTGAATGTTTTCAGCTTAGGCTTTAGTTTTTCTTCTTCATGGAGGAAAATAATGGACACAAAGAGTAAAAAAACAAACAAACAAAATATGATAAAACTTACCAAGTTGGCTTGCAATACTGAGTCTTTTCACCACCCACCAATGGAAATGAAATCTGAGAGGTAGATGAGGAAGGAGAGCTGACTGTGACAACCTAGGAACTGCTTGACATTTTGGCTCTCTCACGTGTTATGCACTGTCGCTTTCATGTAAATTATTTACTTGAACTTTATTTTCAATGAAGGAACAGAAATATATTTATGGCGAGGCTATTTTAGAATATTCTCAGTTATGTTCTTTGACTGAAAATGTTTTCCTGCACTAGTACAAGAGACTGACAAGTTAACTCACAGACTTTTTTGTTTGGCATGTGATACGAGCAATCTCACTTCTCAGAAAGAGGATGTTATTGAAATTCCCACCAGCCTGACAACATACCAGATCCTTAGCAAAGCTTGGAAGGCAGTGAAGACATGTCTTCATGCATTTTCTTAGATGAGTGTTACCCCTGGAGATATGGGGGCACTAAATCAGATTCAGAGACACGCCTAGATGCCTGCGAGTTTGTAGTTTCTGCTCTCTTTGTTCAGCTCAGCTTAATTCTCAGAAACGGACAAACTCGAGGGACAGCATCTTGCCTAATAATCAGTAAAAAGGCTAGGAGATATTTTTATCTGATGTTTGTGATGGAGTGGCTTCAGAGACACTCCCAAGATTTGTAGGACTCTGTGCTCGCAGGAAAACTTCACTGGAAAAGTTGGAGGAACATTATCTTAGAGTCTGTTTTTCTCTCACTGCCAACAACCAACTGGCAACAGATACACCTGTTCTACCTCCCAGCTATCCCTCAAAATAAACCATCTTCCTCTGTATCCTTAATTCATTTTATCATCGTTTATTGCTCCAATGAGTACACTAACATTCTTCCTATCTGGGCTTCCTGCCTATAGTTAGAGTACTGCTAAATGTTATACTAAATTAACCACCAAATTACAGTGGCTTATTAATAAGAGTTCATTTCTGGTGTTTTTGTGCAATGGTGGCTTCCCTCCCAGTAGTTCCAGACTCTGTTCTTGTAAAGAGAATACCGTCAGGCAGAAATCAGCTATTTTTTTAAAGGTCCAAATAGTAAATGGGTCACACAGTCTCTGTCACAATTACCCAGCTGTGCCGTTATAACAGTATCCATAGAACTCCCCAAATTAGTGTGGTGATATCTCAATAGACCTCTATATTTGAATAGTGAAATTTGAATTTCATATAATTTTTTCTTGTCATAAAAGAATATTCTTCTTCTGATTTTTTTCTCCAATCATTAAAAAATTTAAAAACCATTCTTAATTCAAGGACCTTACAGAAACAAGTGGCAGGCTAGATTTAACATTGGGGTCTAGTTTGATGGCTCCTGTATTCGAGTAAAAAGAAAATCAAATTTAAAAATATAGTGGCCTGATGACTCAAGCTACTGAGAGTTGTGTTGTTTTGTTTTAGCAACTGGACATAAAGTATCTACTTCTTTGCTTTTTTCAACAGACTCTGGAAATATGGTGTCACATCCCATTACTGCCAGCACACCAGAAGGGAGCAATTATGGGACAATAGGTATTTCCTACAATGGGTCTGTTCATGGAAGTTTTTTCTAATTCTCCAGATAACATGGTACAAATGGCCCTCCAGCCATTAATAACCATGAGCATGGGCAAAGAAGTCATCCTATGAGGTTGTCTTTTATTTATAAGATGAATTTGTTGGAGGATCTAGACACTTCCTTCCAGCTTTGGCTTTCTCCAGTTCTATCATTCTGTTTCTTGGACCTGCTAGCCACCCTCAAACAGAGTTCCCTGCAATGGTTGCCATTGATACTAGGGCCCTCTTGGGGACATTTTCCTACCCAGCCGGGGTTTGGAGTATGCAGGATGCATCACAGGGACCCTGACATCAATTGACCAGTTGTTTCATTCTCAGGTTTCAGTGGAGGAAAGGCAATCAGAAGACTAAGGCAGTGCTGCAGGTGAACACGGCTGTAGCTTAATACTCCTTCATTTTGGCTAACTTCATAATTGAACCTGCTCACTGCCACTCAGTCATTCCCCTGGCAAACCCCGGTGTTCCTAAGTGGTCCAAAAGAAACAGAATCCCTGTCTTGTTAGGGTGGAAGTGCATTGAGCTGCCTGGCCCTTCCATGTTGCTTGTGGACCCATGAAGGTGCATCTTAAAATGTCAGTGGAGAGGAACTGGGAATCCTGTATTTCTGCCCAATTATTCCATAACTTGGAGAAGCATGTGGGCTCAGTGCAGGCTACTTATTTTTAGTTCTGTAAGAACAGGATTTTTTAAAACCATCTGAACAGAAGAAATAAAGCGGAAGGTAAGCTCAGCTCATGTGTTCATCAAGCTGCACAAATCCCCATCTGCTCTGGGAAACATTCAGGGGAACAGAAGGATTCTTCTTCCTGAGAATGTTGTTTTCATTATATAATCATAGATACAGCATGTGGGGGACTTCTGTGTACAAATACTTTATCCATAGGAAATGTATAGCTGCTGGATATGTGTGTGCCTCACATATATGTGATAGATGCTATACATAACTATGTGCATGTGTATGCTTACATATTTATGTTCATATTTCACAATATGAAACATGGGATGTAAGCACAATGTTATTTTTGTATCTAAATAGTTAACAGAGCAGATGCCCTTATATTTTAAAATGTATTCAGCCCTGGAGACAGACAAGTTAAGTATAAAAATAGGAGAGGAGCAAAAATAAAAGTCTGCTGAGAAGGAATGAGGGAAAAGAACGTGTCTTGTGGGTGAGGAGTTTGTTTTGACCAATCCAGTGTTTTCTAGAGTGAGTCTGCACTGTGCTTTTTGCAGAGAGGAGTGGGCTCCATAGGCTCTTCTTGGTGTTTGAAGGCAAATGGGTTTTCTCTGTTTCAGATGAATCAAGCTCCAGTCCTGGAAGGCAGATGTCCCCCTCAGAGGGTGGACAGGCATGCCAGTCAGACACAGACAGCTCCGTGGAGGAGAGTGACTTCGACACTATGTCAGACATTGAGAGTGACAAAAACATCATCCGGACCAAGGTACCTACTTCTGCCTCACCATACTCTTTGAGCTAACTTGGCAGCAGAATCAACTTCAGCAATACCTACGTTTCCTTTTTTTTTCTTTCCTTCAGGGGAAGTCACATTTCCCAGAAGGCTTAGATCAAACATAATTACAGACTAAAAGCAATACTCTGTTAATTAGCACTTTTTTCTTGAGGAAGGAAATTAGAGCATTAAAGAGAACAGATATTCTCAAGGTCTGAAGTGGCTGGCTGTGGACAATGAAGGATGAAGAGATCCAACCAGGTGGAAGAGACATTCGTTTAAGAGGCATACCTGGAAAAGCTCCTTGGTTCTGGACATACCATCCTTCAGGAGGAAAGCTCATTTCTTTCTGGCATTCATTTATTATATTGTGTTGTTTCCAGTAAAAGATGTGAAGGTGAAATGCACAGTTTCAACCCTGTGTAATTCAAAAACCACACAGTGGACAGCTCTGAAAGCTGGGAAATCAATTCTTGAGATATAAGAATCACTCAAAACTCTCAGTAGGTTATCCACATCAGCCACACCTTAATATCCCAAGGAAAATACTAAGATCTTTATGAAGGCATCATGGGAAAAGCAAAATTAAAAAGAAAAATATTGAATAACTTTAATCAAGTAAATTTGACTTATTTATCAAATTTAATACATTTGAATAATTTTATTCTTGAATAATTTTAATTGAAATTTGTAAAGCTCTCCTTTGTGTCTTATGCATGACAAACCAAAGTACAGCTTTGTATTCTCTTTTTATTTGATACCTCAGATGTTCCTTTACCTGTCAGATCTGTCCAGGAAGGACCGGAGAATTATCAGCAAAAAATATAAGATTTATTTTTGGTAAGTAGATAGATGACCAGTAGGATCATAGGTCCCTTAAGTAAACATAGTTTTCTTTGTAAGAGCCACAACCACGTAGGCTACAAGATTTTAGTGTTTAGTGTAGCACAGGCATAGGTGATGATGCCATAGGCCAATGACAAATAGACCCACAGCAGTGACACACATGGACACACCCTTCTCCCAGCCAAGAGACTGAGCTGTCTGACAAAGACCCTTCCCTCCCCTCAGAAACTCCCAAGCTGATGGTTGTCCTCTTGTGAGAGCTCCTCCCATTCTTTTCTCTTGAAGGATGTCCTTTTATTTGGATACAGATATTAGAGGGAAGCAAGGGTCACTTGGAGTTTCATGGTGGGACCATCAGTTTGGAACTGAAGTATCTGAGATACCACACACCCTTCATGGGATGCACCACCCATTACTTGCACTCTGATGTTTAACAACATCCTAAAGAGATAGGCCCACATAAATGGTTTGGTTAAACCAGAAGCAGACATTAGTTATAAAGTTTTTACCAATGGTTGTATGAAAAGAAAGAAAAGAAAATCCTATTGCTTGTTGGGTGCCAATCATTAACCTTTTAAAATACATCATTTCATTGTGTATTTTCAGTGTTCTCCTCTGAAAACGAACTCATAGTAGCCAAGGGGAATTTTTCTTTACTTCTTTGCCTCCTCTTTAGATGAGGTATTGTGTACCAAATGCCCAAATGCAAGAGAGAAAGGGCGAGGGAAACTGAATAGACAGAAAACCCATAATCAGCTTCTGATCACTCGTGCAGTTGACTATGGATTTCTGGGGTGGAAACATTCTTTTAAAAATATTGAGCAAAGATTCCATTGTTAATTTGGAAATAATGATTTCCGGTTCTTTCTGCCTGCATAGGAACATCATCACCATCGCTGTGTTTTACGCGCTGCCTGTGATCCAACTGGTCATCACCTATCAGAGAGTAAGTGCTTCCCCCAGCCCCGGAATCCCAGCTCTCAACCTACAAGGAAAGTCTTCACTGTGACTTGCAGAGAGAGATGCAACTTGGGATCTGTTCAAGAATTCGTTTTCCTGCAGCTATAAAAAAGAATGAAATCAGCCGGGCTCGGTGGCTCAGCCTGTAATCCCGCGCTTTGGGAGGCTGAGGTGAGTGGATTGCCTGAGCCCACAGGTTCGAGACCCATCTGGGCAACTTGGTGAGACCTCATCTCTACAATAAATCCAAAAAAAAAAAAATTAGCCAGACGTGGTAGTGCGCGCCTGTAGTTCCAGCTACTTGGCAGGCTGAGGCAGAAGGATCGCTGGAGCCCAGCAGGTCAACACGGCGGTGGCCGAGTGCGGCCACTGCACTCTAGTCTGGGCGACACAGTGCAACTCCAACTCAAAAAAAAAAAAAAAAAGTGCTGTTTTGGAAAAAGGAAAAGATACTGATTAACTTTACTTTTAGCTAGGCTAAAAGTACATGTTACAATGTCATGATTTGTGGGATGCTGCTAGAGCAATTTTTCAAATAAAAT